>BQNB010036708.1:0-39896 GCA_026074375.1 Tanacetum coccineum | reverse complement strand
GGTTCTAATGGGCTTCCCATGGGTCTTGGGCCGGACTAGATTACTAATCTAATTATTATATAAACTACGAGCTAAGACTGCTACAACTTGGAAGTGACCGACACTTTTCGTGTTTCCAACAGTTTGTATGCATAAAGAAAATCATGAATGTATTCTTGAAAAGTTTAGACTCCAATGCACATCAAGAACGTCATGCAGCTTATTCACCTGAGAAATATATGCTTAAAAGTGTCAACATAAAGTTGGTGAGTTCATAGGTTTATGTATGTATAAATGTAGGATCGCAAGAGTTCAATATGTGAAATAATATAACACATACAAAATCACAAAATGTAATTACGATTGCACTAAGCTCGTGACACTGAAGCTACGACTATGTATGTGTGCATATTTATGCAATAATGTACCCGTGTAGATGTTTAGCCGTTAACATCCAAAATCCGATATGGTATACGTCCGTTAGTTCGGTCGTCCGAAGCTAGTAAGCATGACTTACCCGAACGAGGATGTCAATCCCAAATAGATCTATTTATAACACACGCGCTTACACAAAGTAATTAATAGTTCATGATACTGGGCATAATGGGGTATCGCTACTTAGGCAACTCGTAATATGTTTAAAAGAGTATTTGCGTCCAAATGTAAAACAAGGCATGTATCTCACCCCGAGATTCGTAAAGTATTGTTAAACAAGTAAAGTGAGGCTATAAACTCACCTTAAGTGATGGAATTGATTTTTAGAAAAACCAACTAGGAATGTCGTTGATAAGGACCGGTATGCAACCTATTTAATTATAAGTCGATTTAGAATATCGCATGAAAATATGAAACAATGCACTATATTTTATCTTGTTACATCACCACCTAATAGTTTTAGACTTAGCTTATAAATCAAAATAATAATTTTGTTAAGTTTACCACTTTTATTAGTTTTATAATGACAATATATATATATATATATATATATATATATATATATATATATAATCTAGTTAATTTATAAAATAACATTTATAAAGTTTAAAACGCGTATAAATATTATATAAATGATGCTATATTATTTCTTAAGGTTTTTATAGTCTAAACGGACCCGAAAACGTCCAAAACACTGTTTTACTATTCATGTCAGGAACATACATTTGTAAAAAGTGTGCACGAATTTTTATGTCATTGTTCGAAAAATAGTCCAAGTTTTATTAAGAATAACTCTTTCGTTTTACACTTCCGAGCCTCAAAATTTGTGATATTTTACCAAAAAATCATTCCGAGCAACTTTCTAGTTTTATACTTAAGCCGGTTCGGACTAGAAAGGGGTCAAAATTGCAAACACTTTTCTGCCAGATTATATACAAAAAACTGCATTTTCCGGTATTGTTTCAAATCTTGTTTTGACCATAACTTTTTCGTTTTACATCCGTTTTTCGAGTTCTTTATATGCCCGGAATCATATTAAGATGAACTAACATATTTTTTAGGTTTTAACTCATCAAAATATACCTATCTCTACTGCCTAAGTCGACTGTCCTTAGGGGTATTTTATACACTTCAAAACTATAATTTTAACCTCATTTTTACAAAACAACAACCTCTAATCCAACCACTTCAACCTCTTCCACAATCAACAAATCCAAACTAACCTATGTCCATCCAAAACTTCACAATATAATGAAATAACTTAAAAATAAAATAAGCTAGATTATGAATAACAAACTTGACAACATGTTTAATAATCATAAGTTAGTATTGTTCTTGATTTCTTTGCAAATATTTATAAAAGTTTACTAGTTAGTGATAAAACTTTATAATCAAGATGTTTATGTGCAAAAATAGATAATGTAAGTATAGAAATATGGATGATCATAATCAAGATGAATAAAAATCAAAAGAGTAAGTAAAGTATGCTTACAAAGTTTATGATCAAATGAAACCTAGGCTTTGATTTTTAACCCAAAAACCTTATTTAACCCAACTTGAAAATCTTGAAACCGTAACTTAGATCTTGAAACCCAAACTTGAAAACACCTTGGAATACCTTAGATGTTAACCTTGAACACACTTGTATGCTTGAAATATCAAGAAAATGGAAAACAATGAAAGCTTTAAAAAGCTTATTTGAGCCATGGCTTATGTTGAGAGAAAAGAGAGATTTTGTTGAATTTTGCAAGTGTAGAATGAGAGTGAATTAGATAGTTGGTTATATATGCAAGTATATGAAATATCTAGTAGGTAGGATGGTATAATAATTTCATGAAATCAAGGGGTGTGGGTTTGTAAGAGATTGGAGAGTGGTGGTGTGGTTGTGTCAGGAAGTTGATAGAAGTGTAAGAAAGACTTTGAAAAAAACTAAATACTTGCACATGATAATATCTTAGCAAAATTTAGCAATTGTTTTGTGATTTTTATAAGGGTGGCCGGTTTGTATTAAAAAATAGGGGAGGTAAATATTTAATTTTTGACAAGGTATAAATATTGAGGGTATTGGTAAAGGTGGTATAGTTTACATGCATGCATGAAAGCTCAAAACGCGAAACGTAAGCGTTTTACGTAACGTATAAAAATAAAATACGAAAAGTTATAAATTATCTTCGTATTAATTATATAACACTTGTTTGACGTAAAATTTTATTTGTTTGATGCCGGTTTACGTTAATTGTTGATTTTTGGTTTATGCGATTTAACTTAACGGTTGAAATTAAAAGTAAACGCGTAAAAGTTCAAAGTAAATAGTTTGAGTTTATTGACGTAAAATGACCTGAAATTGTGGATTGTCACAAGTCTTGACATCCATTTGCCAAATATCATAGTCATAAAACACAGCTATGGCTATAAGAATTCTAATAACTCTAATGTCTGCTACAGGAGAGAAGGTTTCTTCATAGTCAATCACATAAGTTTGAGTATAATCGTACGCCACAAGACAAGCTTTATAGGTGTGTACATTGCAATCCAAGTCGGTCTTCTCCTTGAAGAGCCATTTACTCCTAACGGTTTTAGCATCAGCAAGAAAATCAATCAAGCGCCAGACTTGATTATCCTTTATTGATTACATCTTTGCATTCATAGCATTCAACCATTTGTCAGATTCATGATCTAAAAATGCAGCTTCATAGTTAGTAGGTTCATTAAGATCCCCTAAACTATGCTCCTCAACTTCTACATTTAGACATGATCGATCGGGAGCTCGATGTGTTCTTTCGGACCTAAACACGGGAGCAACATCAATTTGAGGTTCGAGACTTTCTGCCTCAACATGGTGTTTGCTAGTGTTTTTAGAAGGTGGTGAATCTTCTTCTTGAATTTCTTCAAGTTCTACTGCCCTCCCACTGGATACTTGAGTGATAAGATTATTTTCAATGAACTCAACATACCTTGCAACAACAATTTTGTTTTCAGGTGGAAAGTAGAAGTAGTAACTCATTATTTCCTTTGGGTATCCTACAAAGATACACTTAACATATCTTTGTTGGAGTTTGTCAAGCATATCACGCTTCACAAGTGCGTCATAACCCCATACCTCTAAGTAAGACATATTAGAGACTGTCTTATCAACATTCTTAATTGGAACGATATTGAGTATGCGAGTAACAAACCCTAGAGCATAATCACAAAAGGATAATGGCAGAGTTGTAAGATTTGTCATTGATCGAACCATGTCAAGCAAGGTACGATTCCTTCTATCAGACACGCCATTGTGTTGTGGTGTGTATGGAGGAGTAAGTTATTAGACAATTCCACATGTGTTCTAATAATCTTTAAACTCTTGACTTATATATTCATCTCCTCAATCTAATTGAAGAGCCTTTATAGTCTTCCTGAGTTGGTTTTCTACTTCATTTTTGTAGACCTTAAATGTTTCAAAGACTTTATGTTTATGTTTAAGCAAGTAAATATAACCATAACGGCTGAAATCATCAATAGATGTTATGAAGTAGCTAGCTCCTTGTCTTGACACATGTCTAAGTGAACCATAAACATCAGTATGGATTAATCCAAGAAGATCAGTAGCCCTTTCCATTTGATGCAGAAAAGGTTTTTTTGTCATCTTACCAGATATGCAAGATATGCATTGGTCAAAAGATTCATCATCTGTTGATTTAAAATCACATCATGTTGCAGCTTTTCAATGCGTTTCTTGCTTATGTGAGCAAGATGACAATGTCATAGATAAGTAGAGTCCAAGTTATGCTTAACTCTTTTGTTGCTAACAATATATATATATATATATATATATAATTAACATTTGGTTCAAGATTAAGCATATCAATTTCATAAATACCATCACGTGGAATAGCATTAAATTAAAGAACATTATTCTTAGAAAATGAAATTCCATAATCCGTAAAACATTGAACAAAACCATTGTCAACCAAACGTGAAAATGAAACAACACCTCTAGTTATAGTAGGTGCATAATGACAACTGTCTAAACAAATAACTAAACCATTAGGTAAAACTAAGTCAAAACTTCCAATAGCTTCTATAGTTGCACGTAATCCATTGCCCACATACAGATATTGATGACATCAAATAACGTCTATTTTATAGCATCATTTATCCCGTCTTTATTGCTCGTTTTACATTTATCCCGTCTCTATTGCTTGTTTTACATTCTTTTATATAAGAATTGGTACTTAATTGATTATATTTATTAATTGCATTAATTATCGAGCATTTGGTGAAAGTTAGCTAAAAGGCACGCATTATGGAGCACAAACAAAGAGTTCAAGAAAGTTTACTGATTCTGACAACCAATACGCTGTATCATTCTAGAAGCATACGCCGTATCCAATACTTTGACGAACTATAAGACAATTGCCTGACTTGGAAGAATACGTCGTATCCACATCAACGATACACCGTATATAATACTTTGGTCAACAAAGAAGAACCAACTGGTTTTACCTCAATACACCGTATCCAGCAAGAAGATACGGCGTATCCGTGCCCTAACTTCACAAGACATTCATGACGAAGAAAAGAGCTATACGCCGTATCCATAAGAACTCATACACCGTATTCAGTGACGGACAGATATTCTAGAATATAATAATCGTGGAGCCCACGCCAAGTTACCCCAATATGCCGTATTGAACCCTTTCAATACGGCATATCGACTAATTTCCAGAACTTATAAATAGAAAACCCTAAACTCGGTTTTCAGTATGCTTTTAACCACCAAGTTCGACTTCCAGGCGATTTAAAGAAGCAAGAAGGTCCTGCAAAGTGCTCCAATCAATAGGAAAACCCTTGTAATATCTACACTCTATGTACGCGTTCGGTTAAGGTTACGTTTATGTACTTTAATCATTCATCTATGAATTCGTGTATTGTTACAATGACTATCAGCTAATACCTTTAGGTATTAGCCATGTTTATGATAATTTAATATTTGGTTTGTTTATATTGATTGTTTACTTACTCATTGCATGTTGATTATGTTTATCACTTCATACTCGTTTATGTGCTTAAGTATGTGTTTAACCTATCATTCAACTAGATCTAGGAATACAAATATCGCGTTAGCTAGAGTCCGGGATAGAACTACTTATAGCCGTTTATATATCTCGAGTAATAGGATCACAATATTAATGACTTGTCTTTGCCTTTGGTTAAGTGAATTGGTAGACTAAGCGGTGACTAGGATTACACATAACGTTCTGTTTCCTTTGGCGAAGATCTGGACAGTGGACTACTAGTATATAAATAGCCATTAAGCAATAAGTTAGTAAAGCCTCAATGAGCTAGGTTTCGATATAATCACTAATATTGTCTCTTAGATAGATTATAATCAACTGTGAATGCTTTATGCGGGTTTAGCTTAATTGTGATACGATTAACTGGAATATAAACTTAGAGTTTAGGGAGAAGTCCCACCTAAGCTTAAGAATGAAATATCACCAACGAAGTAGAACAATCATTGCACTCATAAACAATACATGTGTTTTATTAGTTTAAACTAGCTAATACGTTTTCCTTATATTAGGCTCAAGCGCTTCTTTAATCGTTTATTTGTCAACTTGTGTGTGTTAATTGCCATCATTTAGATTAGGTAAACCAAAACTTGTGTCAGTCTCTCAGACTGAAAACCCCCCTTTGCATTAGTTTAGGTTTAAATAGATTTAATTAGAATAAATTAGGACAAACTTAGATAACTAAAATACTGATAGAACCTAAGTATTAATGTTCGCTCTTAGTGATCAACACCCTACTTACCAACGAACCTACAATTGATCGCGTACACTGCCCGTTAGTGTTAGTTAATAGGTAAAGTCGGCAAAATATAAATAGTAAAACTTGATAACAAATATTACCTATACATAACGACACAACAGATATAGAGCTCATTGTTTTAGCTTCCTCTCTCCTTTAAGTCCCTGAGTAGTGTTACAAACGTGAGTACCACAACCAGTGTTATACACCCAGAATTTATTAGGGAAAGAAAATAATCCTATAGTGAAGATACCTGAAGTACTAGCAGAACCAGCTTGCTTCTTCTTCTTCATCAACTCAACAAGGTAGACAAGACAGTTCCTTTCCCAGTCACCCACCTCTTTTCAGTGGTAGCAAGTTGCGTCCTTTGTCATGTGCTCTTTCTTAGCGGGTGGAGGGTTCTTAGGCATAGGGGCATAAGCTAGCTTAGACTTTCCTTTACCTTTTCCTTTTACCTTAGCAGCTTGCGGTTTCTTGTTGGGTTTCTGGATTTTACCACCTTGAATCATAAGGACTTAGGGTGTAGCAGCCTTCTTTGGTAAGCCATTTTCATACTTAATAAGCATAGCATGTAATTCACCAATTATCTTCCCTATGTTATGCATACTGTAGTTTCTTACATAACCAAGGCGTTCCAACTGTTCTAGATAGCTTCATCTTAAGAACATATGAGCTATCGGATTGCCTTTCTTTTTGTTTGCAAGCATGAAAAGTTTGAACGAGATCAAACCTTTCAACTCCAACTTGTTTTTCAAATATATATTTTAGCTCATGAAGCATGTCATATGGACTATAGTTTTCAAATTATCTTTGAAGTTCGAGAGACATGTTGTCGAGCATAAGACATGCAACTTCATTGTAACGATCATATTGAGCATTCCATGCTTCCAATTCCTCAATAGGCGCATTTGGAGCAGGAACAAGGGTCATAGGTTTTTCCAAAATAATGAGTTTCTCTTCAACTCGGAGGAAAATCCTTAGTTGATGAAACCAATTATTGAAATTTGGTCCAGAAAGTTTTTCTCTTTTGAGCATCGACCTGAAAGCCGAATTATTCAAGTTTTGAGCAGGTAATGCCACCTTCAAAATGTACAAAAGTTCAACATTTACTACTTTCGATAATATTGCTTTAAAGAATATTAACTACCCATAGTTTAAACATATAAATAATAAATTTTCTAAAGGCTAGGACCCTAATTAACATATCACCATCACATCAGTTGATCTGGTAGCAATGGTGTATTCGAAAGGTAATTGACGACCAATAATTGCAATACAAGTGCAATTCCTAGATCATTATAGGACTTACTTATGACACTTGTGTATAGGAAAATAGTGTCAAGTAAGCATGTTTCATCCCATCTATGCCTCGGGCTTAAGTATCTTACCAGCTTAACTTGATTAAGTCGCCTAATAAAGAACTGTGATTATTTCACCAACGTCTCACAATGAGTGAACAACCACATTGGGTTGCAATTTACCTACGTCTCACATAGAGTAAAAAGAAATTGCAAGTGTTCTTACAATTGGGTAGCAAAGACTTAGTTTCAAAGGGTATAGTATTTGACAAATAACGTGTATATCAAATATTTACGAAAAACAATGCATACATCTTCATATCATATGTTTTAATAAAAACTTTACTTATTTAAGTTATTTATTATAGTGCATTTAGATGTCACTAAATTTAACATACATAGCACGTGTATTAAAATAATGATAATGCGCTTTTTAACAAATTGCCGATCTAACGTGTTTTTAAAGCTAAAGTAGTGTACTTTTATCACGGGATTTACGAGATGAGTTCCTTAGATCACCAAGCAATCATTAACAAGGTAGTGTATAGCAATTCGCCTTGTCACAGAAACCATCCTAACCCTAGACCATGGAGTTTGGGTGTATTTACACATTTAGTCGCACCTATGCGTTATAGATCGTCTAAATCCACCGAAATTTATTCATTAATAAAAGTATAAGCCTTTAGTTTTAGAAAACACATTATAAACTAATGTACTTGCAAATATCATCACGGGATCAAATTATTATGGGATGTAAGCCCAACCCTTGATGACACATAAGACTTCGCAAGAACAATAGCTTATAACAAATCTTTTCTAATAGGTTTTAGTTATGTTTATTTATTTTCCAAAAACCCTTTGCAATTTATATGAGTCCACAACTAAGAATAAAGAGCAAAAAATAAACAACTAAAACAATTAAAGCAAATATCGAATCAATTAACACTTAATATATACATGCAAACTACAAGCCGATGACAACCTAATAATGGAAAACTAGGGATAATATACATACCTAAATAAGGCTTCCGCTTGCGTCGGATAAATCCAAGGCAAGTCAGGCCACATACATCGATAAATTCAATTGCGTAATCCTTATAAAAGTATATATCACATAGCACAAAAAGCTTATCAAAAATTTCAGTCGACTCCAGGCCCCGGCCAGACAAAGATGGTTTCTTCCCCAGCCTTAGCAGTAAACTACAAAGTTGTAGCCTACTAAGTCATGGATCGACCATAACATTTTCAGCGTCTAACTCATTACGGTTATTTAGTTACGAATTTTTTAGTGAACTGGTGTCATGCAATTAACAAACAAAAATTTTAAACAAGCACACATATAAATAGTTAAATCATCGGATTTGCATGTAAAACAATTAACACTGAATCATAAATCATATATCAACATATCAATACATATTATCCATGATAAATGTGCATGTCTTCATCATGGAGAATCAATTAAATAAGTAATTACGGTAAACAAGTCAAATAACGACAATTAAAGCAAGTAAATATGTGTTATTTACACGTAAAAATTGCATACGACCTTGGGTTTTCTTCTACTAATTTTAAAGAGCATATTGGTCGACTATAAACCAAGAAAAAACACCCTTAAAGGTTGAATAATATTAAGAACAAGAAAACATGTGAATCATACGTTTTAGGTCCAATTTTATGTTTTTTTATGTAATTAACTACACTATACGATGGCTCGTAATACCACTTTTGGAATGTAACATATCAAACATGTAATATACATGATTAAAATGTGACGGATAGATGGATCATGTATAGCATACAATTAATTAACATAAACGCAAGTAACTACTTTGTTTACCTTTTTCTTGTTGTGGATTGAACGAGAAACGGATTCAAGAACACAATTAACACACACCAATGAAACAATAAAGATTCGAAAGTAAGAATCCTCTATAGTTTCACACGCACGTTTATTAGCGATTCAATTAGAATGCTAGTTCTTAATTAACGATAAGCAAAACGAATCACTTGGATTCTTTAAACCTAAATTGAATTCCCTTGCCTTGGAGGGGGGACGATCGGTTCAAAAAGGGAATAAGAAGAATCGAAGATTTGTTTTGCTTAGGGTTTTCAAGATTAGTAAATAATGAATCCAAGAGGATCATTATATAGCTAAGCAAACTTAGGAAACAAGTCACAAACCCTAATTCTTATCCTATAAAGAATTTATTTTCCTACCTTATCTTTGTGCATAAGTCGGGCAAGGAGAGGGGTATCTAGAACCGTCCATTTGGTTGGTTTACAACTAAGTCCTTTTACTCAATCACTAATGACCGTTAGCCAACAACCGTCAAGTAACTATTCAATTAAAGACCGTTATATGCTTATCGTGAAATGATAATTACTATAATACATTATGTATATAAATTACAGTATATAAATTGAATATAAAATGTAACTTGTGCGACCCAATAGACTCACGTAACTTTCGGACATATAATTATTTATGATATGAACATATCTCATCAATATAAATCTCATACCTCATGTGAGGGTATAATAGCGTCCAACTACATGACCACCTCAATGATGGTTAGAAGACCAGTTAAAGTAGTACTTCGTTATTCGTGTATCAACAATTCAGTTATTTTGTTAGTTTTTCACAGTACTATGGTACATATATTTATTGGGGTAGGTTATTAATACCCCTAAAGTGATACTAATATCTTTTATGTTTTTTGTGTTATTTTTTTTATTTTTTTATAATTTTGTTTTTATCATAAAATTGTGAAGCTGAAAGTGCAGAATAAAAAATATATATTTTAAAAGTCAAAAGTATTAAACTAATAAAAAATACAGACCCTAATAAAAACTGTGGTCATATACTATAAACAGTAGGTCTAAAGAGGATAGAAGTTGTAGAAAGTACAAAATCAGTAACCCATGGTATTCAGGCTACCCCTGGTAAGGAGTACGGACAACCTACATTTTTCCTACCACGTCAGCTTTCTCTCTATGGCGACCTTTTAGCTACAGTAAGGCGATCATCATTTTTTTTAAACAAAATTTAAATTTATTAAAAATAAAAACAATACAAAATTATTCGTAAGACATTTTGTAAATGATATATGTAAAAGTATTTAGAGATAATGTGTTTGAAAGATTGTATAAAAATAGAGAAGTGATATGGTATTTATAAGATAAAAAGTTTAGAATTTTTAAATTAAAAAAGGTTTTTCTTATTTAAATAGCCAAACGGCTATTTTTGGTGTGCATACGAGTTGGTCGTGACCCCGATTGGCCCCCGACGACCGAATTCCACTGACTGACCACAATAGGCCGACCGACTCGACGACCGACACGACCGAGTCGGTCGAGAGCCTTATTGCGTCCAGCCGTAGATTACAACCTTCTAGAACAATGATACTCTGTCTCGCTAGGATATTTTTAGATTGACTATTGGTTTTCTTTTACAACTCGTTGATGATAAATAATATGGGTGTATGGGGTGGTTGGATCAGGAACAAGTTGGTAATATAAAGCCAAATACAGCTAGAGTGTTTTAGGTGGCTTAACCCTCGTTGAGCATGTATTTGTACTTTTCTTTCTTATAAATATTTGTAGAAATGGAGTGTAGTTTAAGTGTTCTAAACAACAGCTGTGTTTGGATACTAGCTTCTTCAAAGTTACGATCCTATTTTAGCTTATAAAATTATGTTTGTTGTCACATGAGCACTTAAAAGCTTTTATAAGCTAAAAAAATTTACTTTTTAAAAGAGAATACTAGCTGCTCCGCATAAGACTAGAGGAAATTGTAAATTCTCACTTAAGATTGTGTTTGGAAGCAGAGAATCAAAATGAGAGAATGATAATGAATTTGATTGCAAGTGTTTGGTTAGAATGTGTAACTTTCACATTTGGGATTTAAATATAAGGGTGCGTTTGGTATGGGTATATGGGAATGGGGTTATGGGTTTCATAGTGATTAAATATGTTTGTTTAGTGGACCCAGGAATAAAATGGGTATATCATAGCCATAGACTCATTACTCACCAATTTGGTGTCTATGAAATCCATTCCGTGGGCCCATCTATTTTCCACTACAAAATTCAAATATCTACACACTTTTTTCATACCATATTTTGTCATCCAAACATAAACAATCGTAATCATACACTTTTTCATATCCATTGTCATTCTACCTCATACCAAATCCGATACCCATTGTGATTCCTAACAACAAACCAAACGGCCCCTAAATATATTTCATATTTCATACCATTCACTTTAGCCATCTATGATTTGTTTCATTCCGCCTCTTTATTCATCGAACCCATATTCATCAAACCAAACAACATTATTGGGAATGATACATTAAACCATATCTATTGTCATTCAATATCATTCTGAAACCTATACCCATTGTAGTTCATAACAACGTACCAAACACGCCCTAAGTGAGTCATGCCTCACCAAGTGAGCTAAAACACTTCCATCACCTCATGTGTGAGAGGGCAAGAAAAAGGAAAGCAAAGGTGAGCCACTCACTTCTCGGCAATCGTGTATCCTTTTTGTTTTTAATATTTTTTATTTTGTTTGTGAATGTGTGTGGGTATATTTGTATAAAGTGGTATTTTAATAAAATAAAAAAATGAGAGAAATGTGACCAAAACGAGTAAAAAGTGAAGAGAAGTCAGAAAAGAAAGAAAGTTGAGACGACATTAATGTGTAAGGTGAAGGAGTGTGTCTAATACCTTTAGCATGAGTTTCTATAAGCTCAAGCTAATAAAACATAACCTTGAAATATGAGCGAAGCTTGCAATCGTTAGAAATTATTCATATATATTTGAAAATATAATAGATAAACATGAAAAAATTATAATATATAATTACCCATATATATATATATATATATATATATATATATATATATATATATATATATATATATATATATATATATATATATATTACCTAATGTTTTATTTATGTAATTTTTCTAATAATACTTTAACTTTCAACTTATAATATAACTTACGGTTTCGAATTCAGTTCTAAGCTACAACTACAACTTAAGCTAACTATGAGAAACTGATGCGGTTTAAGAAAATGGAAGGTCACAATAAATTTCTTTAATTTTATTTAAGTTAGACAATAAATTGTAATTAGGAAAGTATTTAATTTCTAGTTATAAATTTAGAGAAAATGAAAGGTCTCTAGTTTTTTATAAATATTAGGTATTTTCTTTGTATTGAATATATCTTTGAGTTTTGATAAAAAAGCTTTTGCTTTGTTCTGGCGGTTTGCATAAGATTTCTCTTAATAATCGGTTTTTCATTTGAATCAACGGTTGTTGGGATGTTTGCTGTATTATCGGTATTCTTTTGAATCAACGATAGTTGGAAGATTGTTTCTGGTATTCGTGTGAATCAACAGATCCAATTAGTTATCTCTTTATTTTTCACTACATCAGAAACGCACCTTATATATTGATATACAAACTTATTCAATTACATAGCTTATTCAAAAAAGATCTATGGTCACACTTAAGATCAAATAAAAAAAATCTTAAAATAAAAAAGTAAGAAAAATTATAACCAACACGATACTTAGTTTCTTACTCTTATTTAAAAGTCTGTAATCTAGTCTTAATTTTAAGAGGATGCAACTAATTTTACTAATTGTATAACTTTCAATGCAAAATTACTTTTTAAAGATTGTAAAAATACAAAATATTTTTTTAGAACGGCACAACACTGAAAATACGACTCTGAATTAAACTATCCAAAGGGCAGGCCTTCGGACCCGAACCACAAGAGAGACACATTCGAAGGAAACTCATAGAACTCCACAGGCTTCGCCTAGGAGGAAAATCCGGAATTTTTTGTCTCTTAGCGAAACTCGAACCCTGGAACCCCCCCCCCCCCCCCCCCCAAGCTTCAAGGAAGCCCATGTGGCCAAATGCGCAAGGCAGCTTGGTGTTTAAAAATACCTATTTAGTAATCGATGGTGGGTGGTGGGTGGCGTGGGTGAGTGGTGGTGGTGGGATGGTGGTGGTCGCATTTTGAATGTGTTGAATACAAATAATGCTCTTAAAAACGTTATTTCTATTTTTCGACCTCTCAATGTTTTGATAATAACAAAACGTAAAAACGTTTACAATAAAAATAAACGTTTATAAATTACTAATCATAAAATTCTATTTCTAAGATTAATCACTTAAGGTATGGATAAACAAATCATTAAACATGATTAGTGATCAATAAAATATTTTTCTTAAATCTTACATTTCTACAAATATGTTTTTATAAAAATATAAAAACAAAATATTTATTCATTAAAAGAAATCTTTTATTAAAAACATAAAATTTGAAATTCAAATTTTCACTCCAAAATGTAAGGTTCCATAACAGATACAACTTTCACCACAAAAGGACAAAAAATGGAGCGGAGTCTAGTGGCGACCCCTTATAGGCCTGGTCGCCCCCTTATATATAAGGGACCGCCAGGACCACCACCAGCAACGGTCATTTCTTGTCCCCTATAAATACTGGGCCACCCCATCTGAAAAACATAACCTCTTGCCACAAATTTTTTCAGATCTGTTATTCTCTCTTCTTGATCACTAACATATCTTGATCTTGTTTTCAAGTGATTAATTTTTTCTTCCTCCCTTCTTCTTCTAATCAAGTGCAAGAGAAGAACAATCGTATTCTTCTACATACGATTTGTTATCAAGTGATCTCTCTCTTCCTCCTCAAGATCACATATCTTCATTACATTTACTTTGTGTTGTTGTGTAAATTGGATTGAGTGTAGATCCAATAGTGTAAATTGTGTATTGGTGTGATTTGGATTGTGTGTCAATCCAAGGGTATATATCTTGTGAGTGTATAAAGACTTTGTGAAGTCTTAGATTGGTTCTAGCTAAGATTAGGACTCGACATCTAGCTTAGTGTCGGAAAAGAAAGTAAGCGACGTGTAAACGGTTTTCTCCGCCTAAAGGGAGCTTGTTGACATAGTGAAATCTCGAGTGGAGTACTCGGGGAGTAGAGTAGGAACGAAGAGGTGCTTCGTTGCCGAACCACTATAAATCTTGGTGTCTTGGTTTGATCGTTTCTTTCTCTATCTCTATATTGTTATTGCTTACTTAGTTTATCATATTAGATATTTTAGTTGTGATTCATATTGTTGATTGATTGACATATAACTCGAATCAAACAATTTTCTAAGTAAAGTTTTAAAACGCCAAATTAACTGGTAAACTATTTAACCCCTCACTTCTAGTTTCCTACAATGGTATCACGAGCAAGGTCACTCAAGATTTTTAAAATATATTATATTTTAAAGCTTGGATCGATCTATAAATTCCGACAAATATCTAGAAGGGAAATCTATGCAAAGACCACCACTTTTCGAAAGTGATAGTTTTATTTATTGGAAAAATAGATTCGAGACATATGTTAAATCAAAAGATCTAGATCTTTGGCATGTTATTACCAATGGTGATTTTCAACCTATTATTCAAAATTCGGAAACCAAACTTGATGAGGTTGTCCCTTTTGAATATCAAACCGATGATCTTAAAATAAGGCTTGCGAAAAATAATGAAGCCAAAATGGTTATTTACAATGCTTTCCCTAGAAAAGAATATGAACGAATTTTCATGTGTAATACGGCAAAAGAAATTTAGAAAACCTTGTTAATCACCCATCAAGGTAATAGCCAAGTCAAAGATAACAATATCGACCTTTTTGTTCAAACATATGAACAATTCGTCATTTCCGAAGACGAATCTATAGATAGTGCTTTTGCTAGATTTAATACTATTATTACTAGTCTTAAAGCTCTTGATGAAGGTTACTCTAGTAAGAACTACGTAAGGAAGTTTCTTAGGGCTCTACATCCTAAATGGAGAGCAAAGGTCACGACGATTGAAGAATCGAAAGACTTAACATCTCTATCTCTTGATGAGCTCATTGGAAACCTCAAATTCCATGAGATGATCATCAAGAAAGAATCCGAAATAGTCAAAGCAAAAGTTAAAAGAAAATATCTTACTTTAAAGGGTAAGAAAGAATCTAGTGATGAAGAGTGTTCGACTTCCGGTAGTGAAGACAAAGAGTACGCCATGGTGGTAAGAGACTTCAAGAAGTTCTTTAAGAGAATAGGTAGATTCTTGAGACAACCTCAGAACGACAAAAAGACCTTTCAAAGAAGCCAAAACGACAAAAACAGAAAAAGTGAAAGGAAGTGCTTTAGATGTGGAGATCCAAATCATCTTATTAGAGAATGTCCAAAGCCACCCAGAGACAAGAACGAAAGAGCATTTGTTGGAGGTTCTTGGAGCGATAGCGGTGAAGAAGATGATGAAAATATCCAAGACGAGACATGTCTTGTAGCTCAAGCACCAAGTGAGGTATGTTTCGAATCGTCTTACTTTAGTGATGAGAACTCATCAATTGTTGATTTAGCTTTAGACAACGAATACGATAAATTATGCAAAATGAGTCTAAAAATAATCACTAAGAACAAAAGGTTAAAAGCTACTAGAAATAGTCTAGAAAATGAGCTTAGAGAACTAAAAGATAAATTACAAGTGGTTGGGTATTCCTGCTTGGTGGTGGTATAATTTCTTAGGCTTCTAAGAAACAAACTTGTATCACTAGTTCAACAATGGAATCTGAATTTGTGGCTTTAGCAGCTACTGGTAAGGAAGTTGAATGGTTGAAAAACTTGCTCCTTGAGATTCCATTGTGGGTCAAACCTATAGCACTTATTTCTATCCGCTATGATAGTGCTGCTACATTGGCAAAGGCTTATAGCCATATGTACAATGGGAAGTCTAGACACTTAGGTGTTAGACATAGCATGATTCATGAGCGGATCACGAATGGGGTGGTATCTTTAGAGTTTGTGAGGTCTCAACAAAACTTAGATGATCACTTTACGAAGGGACTGGCTAGAGACTTGGTTATAAAGTCTGCTGAAAGGATGGGATTAAAGTCTAACTAAGTCACTGAATGCTAGGATACCCAACTCCCTGCTGAGGAAACTTGACAGCTGAGTTCAATGTGGAAAGCTGACGATTCTGTAGATGAAGCACAAGGTTATTACTTATCTTCCCAAAGATGTGCTTGGAACGTGCTGATAAAGGAGGATGGAAATTTTTAAAACTTCTCAAAGGTTATTTATTTGACAAAGGTATTAGAATGAGTGAATAAAGTGACGCCACATAGTAAATGTGAGGTTTTTTCCTTCAAGGAGCATGGACTTTGGCTCTTAAAACATTTATAAATTGGATATGGACACATGTCTTATATAGTGTCAGGAGTTTCTTATGTGTTTGAAAACTTGTGTGTTTTTATCTTCAGGTATTCAAATGGGTTGAAGGGTTCAATTCTTAGAACACCGTAATTCTCGAATATTTGAACGTTGTAGTTACTAATATGGAAATTCAATCCTCGGGACATTTTCATTTATGCACTTGTTTGTTTATGTTTGATTTTTCCGTGCAAAGGTATTGTACTAAATTGGGGAGGATTGTTGGAAATTTAGTTCAATGAGGGTTCAGTTCATACTGGTTAAGGAACTGTAGGTACGAAGTGTACTCCTATAGGTCACTGAACACCCTGACTCTAATAGTGGTTAATATGGAATTCATGTCACTGATGATCTTCAGTGAGTAACTGTGGACTGAAGGATAGTTCATTAGTTTTGATGGTTTAGCTTGGACTCCCTTGAGGTGAGAAGCTGAAGGATACCATCAGGAGTAATCCATCAGAGGAAGTATCCTCAGCGGGTTAAATCATCAGTGAGTCTTTTCAGTATTGAACCTTTAGCTTGTATCCTCTTCAGTGAGTTAGCGTTTGTTTAAGGGACTGTGAATGAATAAACTCATTAATAATGGATTAATGCTTTTAACTGTTTAATCGTTTTTTAATTATGGTAAGTTACAATCAATTTAATGATACGTTAATATGGTCATTGTAACACATATTCCTTATTAAAGGAGGTTAATTATAGATGTAAATTCTATGCTCATATAATCTCTCCATTATTCCTTTGATAGGGTTTTGAGTATTCTCTAAATAGGAGATACATAAATGCATGAAATAGGAAGACAAAAACATAAAAAAATAGAAACGCTATTGGTTATGATCTGTGCCTAGAACAAGAACAAACACTTGGTTTTATCCAAAGGAGGTATTCGTGATACCCAGGCATAGGGTCGAATAATCTTCTTTGAAAAGTGATCACACGACTTCAAGTGATATCCGGTAACCATCTTTGGTAATTAGCTAGACTATTGATCACTTCACCCGGTGTTAGGACACATAACAACCAACAATATATAATAGATTTTACAAGTGTCTGGCAAGTTTGGACATTGTAAAATGCCTCTATTGTTAATATGTAATTTAAAGTACTCAGATAGTGGAACTATACATCAGATCTATAAATGAATTGAAAAATTGGGTATGTTCATCTTCGTTTATCTTTATTGTGTTCTCCGTGAGTACCTTAAAGTACTCTAAATTTTCATGATTCGATCGACTTGATCGAACCAAGACTAATATGAAAGATTGGTTATATTTTTTGAGAGTAAATATGCATTCATAGTGGATTCGTATTCGTGTAGACCAAATTCAAATGTATTCATAAGTGTAAGCATATTGAAATGACCTAGCCAAAAGATATCACAACGTGGATCGCCTTCACAAAATCTTGATAATGGCTAGTCTATGAGATCTAACAAGAGAGATGTGTGCACTTTTTGTAAAAATTAATGATTTGATTTTGTCCGATAAGCTATTTGTGATATTGTTATAACATGCACGTTCGAAGTTGAATAGATTGTCAGGAAAAGGACATATTCTCAAACTGAATTGTGTTCATCTAGTTATATTAAATGGTGCAGAAATGGTTGGGGCCCGCGATAACTAAATTGATTATTTGTACGGCCATTACCTAAAACTGATAGTTGATTGTAGAATAATATAATCTGGTCAGTTTTTATTACTCAATTCTAATTTGATTATAAAAGGAACAAACAAATGTCTTAATCAGCAATAATTAAGTCAATATAGTCTATAAGGTGTGAATCATTTTTGTAGATAATTGATAATTGTTTTATTTACAACTTATCAGAAACAATAGAGATACAGATGATCTCTAAACTTGGGTTCACAACTTTGAGTGGAAAACCAACAGAAATCGTATGAAGAGATAGAGAGAATGAGAGTTATAAAACTCAGCTTGGTCAAAGGGGTTTTTATAGACCCTTTATCCAAACCACAAAAGGCAGGATCAGCCTTCCAACTTTACTTCAACCATCAAACAAAACTTGAAATAAGAAAGGGAAATTGCAACATTAGTTCTTAAATTATTACCGAGACTCTATTTCAAACATCCTCTTAGGTATCAGCCTGGTAAAATATCAAACCATACAAGTTTTTCAAACAAACTCTTTATGACAGAGATGATACATCCTTTGTCAAAGATTATGCAATTTGATTTGTAATCTACTTTAACAGTTTTCACAACACCAATTAAAAAAATTTACCTTACAAAATGTTAATCCCATTTTAAAGTGTTTTGTTCTTTCATTAAAAACAGGATTGGCAGTCTTTTTTATAGCCGTATTCGCCATCACGGTTAAAGCGAAACAGGTAAATGTTTTTTCAAGTATTTCAAAATCCTTACAAATATCTTTAAAATCCAAATCTCTTCACTGGAAATGAAGCAAGAGCCCCCTATACTTTGCAGCAGTTGAAGACTTACAGAGAGTATTTATGTTTCGTAATTTTCAAGAAACAGGAGACAGTTCATAAATACACAATATCATTGGTTTTTTGACTTTCTAGTGACAATACACATTTGGCCTAATCTGTATCAGTAAATATGCTTTTAATTGGAATCTTTGACAATAGGATTTCCCTAACCATGAGGATCCCTTAAAGTTATTCTATATCTTAAAAGCAATCATGAGATCGAGACTTTAAAGGAGAATGCAAAGGTAGATTCGTGAGGCAACCTCGGAACGACAAAAAGTCGTTCCAAAGAAGCCGTGATGACAAGAATGATAAAAATGATAGAAAATGCTTTAGATCCGGCGATCTGAATCATTTTATTAGAGAATGTCCAAAACCACCGAAAGATAAGAACCAAAGAGCTTTTGTCAGAGGCTCTTGGAGCGATAGCGGTGAAGAAGATAATAAGAAGGTCAAAGATGAAACGTGTCTCGTAGCTCATGCATCAAGTAAGACATGGTGGTCGATAAAACCAACCTCATGGCTTTCCCATAACTTGGAACAACTTTCTACGTCAAAGTTACATGCCATGGGAAATGTGTCTCCCATTCTCACATCCCAACCAATTGTATCACATGCAAGGGATGTTTGGCACTAACAACTTTGGACCCATGAGATATTGGGGACCAAATGTTTGAGTTATTGTCTTATATAAATAGATATGCCTTGGAGTCGACTTGGAGCGCGACGAATGGATCAAGGATAGTTGATGCTCCAAGTACATGGCGGGCAATCGAAAGCTCTTCTCCACTTACAAGGCATACAATGGAGGTAACGTCATTTTTGGTAGTAATCTTCGCAGTAACATCATTGACAAAGGTACGATTTCTAATGACTCTCTAAAAATAGATATATAGAACATGTTGATAATTTAGGATTTAACTTGCTAAGTATAGGAAAAATATGTGATAATAAATGTAGAGTAACTTTTTCTGAATATGATAGTGAAATCACTAAGGACGGTAAAGTCATAGGTATAGGTATTAGGAAGAAAGGCTTGTATGTGATGAAATTAGGAAATAAGCCAAAGGATCAAACTTGTCTAGAAACGATTGATGAGAATTCCACCTTGTGGCATAGGAGATTGGGTCACGTAAATATGCGTCTCATTCAATCGTTAGCTTCTAAAGAATTAGTTAGAAACTTACCTAAGCTTAGGTTTGATCAACACTTTTATGATGCTTGCAAAATTGGCAAACAAGCTCACGTTAGTCACAAAGCTAAGAACATAGTATCAACGACTAGATGCTTAGAACTTCTCCACATGGATCTTTTTAGTACATCCGCCATACGGAGTTACAGAGGAAACCGCTACACCTTAGTCATAGTAGATGACTACTCTAGGTATACTTGGACTAGATTTCTTAAGAATAAAACCGAAGCTTTCGATCAATTCAAAATATTTAGTAAGAAAATCCAAAACCAATTAGGATGTACAATAGTATCAATAAGAACCGACCACGGTAGAGAATTTGATAACGAAGTGCAATTTGGAGAGTTTTGTAATGCCAATGGTATTACTCATAACTTCTCGGCTCCACGCACTCCTCAATCAAATGGCGTGGTTGAAAGGAAAAATAGGACACTTCAGGAAATGAGTAGAACCATGTTGAACGAGCAATCGTTACCACAAAAGTTTTGGTGTAACGTCGTAGATACTTCAACATACATTCTTAACCGAATTCTTATTAGAGCCATTCTAGGAAAAACACCTTATGAACTCTTAAGAGGTAGAAAACCTACGTTAGATTATTTTAGAGTGTTTGGAAGCAAGTGCTTCATTTTGAACACAAAAGACTACCTTACCAAGTTTGACCCAAAGTCATACGAAGGTGTCTTTCTAGGTTATTCTCAAAATAGCAAAGCTTACATCATCCTAAACAAACACACTAGGAAAGTCGAAGAATCACTTAACGTGACATTCGATGAAACCCTCTAAGACATCACCCTTGGTGGATGATGACTTAGATGAAGAAGAAGCAATTAAGGTCACCGAAAAGAAAAATCTAGAAAACGACATCATGGATGAAACTTTAGAGGTTGATGAAATAGTCAACATTAAGGAATCTAGGAACCATCCTTTAGAAAATGTCATAGGAAACCTTAACCAAAGAACCCTTAGGTCACAAGCCCAAAACCAAAGTAACTTCTTTTGTTTTATATCAACTATAGAACCTAAGAATGTGAATGAGGCATTAGGAGATGAAAGTTGGATAGTCGCCATGCAAGAAGAATTAAATCAATTCATTGCTAACGACGTTTGAGAGTTAGTTCCACAACCTAAGAATATGACAATTATAGGAACTAAGTGGGTATTTAGAAATAAGTTAGACGAGAACGGTATTGTTTCTCGAAATAAGGCTAGGTTAGTTGCTCAAGGCTACAACCAACAAGAGGGCATCGATTATGATGAAACTTATGCCCCGGTTGCTAGACTTGAATCTATTAGGATATTATTAGCCTATGCTTGCGCCTTAGATTTTAAATTATTCCAAATGGATGTAAAAAGTGCATTCCTGAACGGTTTTATCAATGAGGAGGTATACGTGGCGCAACCTCCGGGATTCATTGATTTTGAAAAACCAGATCATGTTTATAAATTAAAGAAAGCTTTATATGGTCTTAAACAAGCACCCAAAGCTTGGTATGATAGATTAAAAGCTTTCCTTATTAAACATGAATATAAAATGGAATGGATAACCCACTTTTTACTAAGAAGAAAAGTTCAAATCTCATCATTGTTCAAATATATGTCGATGACATCATATTCGGTTCGACTTGTCAAGACATGTGTGATGAATTTGCCAAAATCATGCATGACGAGTTCGAGATGAGCATGATGGGTGAACTTAACTTCTTCCTTGGATTACAAATTAAACAAATGGAAGATGGTATATTCTTTAACCAATCTAAATATATTAAAGAAATGCTTAAGAAATTTGGTCTAGAAGAATCTAAACCAATGAAAACCCCCATGTCCTCCGATACTAAACCTGACAAGTATGAAAATGTGATTCGGTAGTTTAGTACCAACAGTATCGAGGCCACCGGCTTTAGGTAGTTTATTATACCTAACGGCAAGTAGGCCCGATATCATGTTTAGTGTCTGCCTTTGTGCCCGCTTCCAAGAGGCTCCCAAAACCTCTCACCTTGAAGCGGTTAAGCGTATCTTCTGATACATTAAAGGCACTATGCACTTAGGATTATGGTATCCTAAGGGGACCGGCATAGAAACCGTAGTATATGCCGACTCTGATCATGCGGGAGATTATGTGGACCGAAAGAGCACTAGCGGTATTTGTACGTTCGTGGGATGTTGTTTGACATCTTGGTTCTCGAAGAAACAAACCGCTCTTGCTATATCCACTACCGAAGCCGAATACGTAAGCGCCGGAAAGGCATGTCAACAAGCACTATGGATGAAACAAGCTCTCATCGACTACGACGTACGACTCGATGACATTCCCATCATGTGCGACAACAAAGGCGCGATTGACCTTAGCAAAAACCCGGTGCAACATTCTCGTACCAAACACATCGAAATACGTCACCACTTTCTTCGTGATAATGTCCAGAAAGGACATATCTCAATCGAAAAAGTGTCGTCCATCGACAACATCGCCGACATTCTATAAACCCCTTAAACGTGAATCGTTTAACTATCTACGTCTTGGTTTAGGAATGATGGAACACATTCCATAAATCATATTAGTCCGCTTCTATTTCTTCTGTCTCAATTCTAGTCCGTGTTCCATTCCGTGTCGTGACAACTTAAATACTTCATCCGAAGTACTTTAAGCATGTTTAATTCGCGAAATGCAAATTAAAACCAGTCATTCTTTCGTAAAAATATTTTTGGGTCAAAATTTATGTGTAAAATCTTTTCCTTGAGGGCGGCCCCCATATAGGCGGCCCCCCAATATATTTGGGACCGCCGGGTAAATATGGGACCGCCATCAGCATGACCCAAATATGAACACTTAGTCAAAATTTTCTCAAAACACAAAAACAAACACCCCCTTACCTGCTGGTGCGACGAACACGACCCAAAACATACCAAAACTCAAATCCAACCATAAAAACCTTAATTGAAGATCAAATCAACACCAATTTATCATTTAGGAGGTATACATGGCGCAACCTCTGGGATTCATTGATTTCGAAAAACCGGATCATGTTTATAAATTAAAGAAAGCTTTATATGGTCTTAAATAAGCACCCAAAGCTTGGTATGATAGATTAAAAGCTTTCCTTATTAAACATGAATATAAAATGGGAATGGTAGATAACACTCTTTTTACTAAGAAGAAAAGTTCAAATCTCATCATTGTTCAAATATATGTCGATGACATTATATTCGGTTCGACTTGTCAAGACATGTGTGATGAATTTGCCAAAATCATGCATGACGAGTTCGAGATGAGCATGATGGGTGAACTTAACTTCTTCCTTGGATTACAAATAAAACAAATGGAAGATGGTATTTTCTTTAATCAATCTAAGTATATTAAAGAAATGCTTAAGAAATTTGGTCTAGAAGAATCTAAACCAATGAAAACCCCCATGTCCTCTGATACTAAACTCACGAAAGATGAAGAGTGTGAGTCGGTAGATAGTACCAAGTATCGAGGCATGATAGGTAGTTTATTATACCTAACGATAAGTAGGCCCGATATCATGTTTAGTGTCTGCCTTTGTGCCCGCTTCCAAGAGGCTCCCAAAACCTCTCACCTTGAAGTGGTTAAGCGTATCTTTCGATACATTAAAGGCACTACGCACTTAGGATTATGGTATCCTAAGGGGACCGGCATAGAAACTGTAGTATATGCCGACTCTGATCATGCGGGAGATTATGTGGACCGAAAGAGCACTAGCGGTATTTGTACGTTCGTGGGATGTTGTTTGACATCTTGGTTCTCAAAGAAACAAACCGCTCTTGCTATATCCACTACCGAAGCCGAATACGTAAGCGCCGGAAAGGCATGTCAACAAGCACTATGGATGAAACAAGCTCTCATCGACTACGACGTACGACTCGACGACGTTCCCATCATGTGCGACAACAAAGGCGCGATTGACCTTAGCAAAAACCCGGTGCAACATTCTCGTACCAAACACATCGAAATACGTCACCACTTTCTTCGTGATAATGTCCAGAAAGGACATATCTCAATCGAAAAAGTGTCGTCCGCCGACAACATCGCCGATATTCTTACTAAACCCCTTAAACGTGAATCGTTTAACTATCTACGTCTTGGTTTAGGAATGATGGAACACATTCCATAAATCATATAAGTCCGCTTCTATTTCTTCTGTCTCAATTCTAGTCCGTGTTCCATTTCGTGTCGTGACAACTTAAATACTTCATCCAAAGTACATTAAGCATGTTTAATTCGCGAAATACAAATTAAAACGTCACTCCTCTTCGCAAAATTTTTGTCAAAATTAAGTTCAAAATCATTGCCTGAGGGCGGCCCTCCAATATATTTGGGACTGCCGGGTAAATATAGGACCGCCATCAACATGACCCAAATATGAACACTTAGTCAAAAAAAATTCAAAACACAAAAAAAACACCCCCTTACCTGCTGGTGCGACGAACACGACCCAAAACACACCAAAACTTAAATTCAACCATAAAACCTTAATTGAAGATCAAATCAATACCAATAATCATTCCTAGCATCTCAAAGATCATCAATCGTAAGTCATTTCACTTGTTTTCTTTTAATTTGAGTCAAGGGTTCATTATGAACACAAAAAATTAAAATTGGGGATTTTTGACTTTTCTTTCAATTTTGTTCAATTAGAACTACTAAGATACAATGTACAACTAATATGCTTCCCGTAAACATAGAATTTGCACACATTAGTAAGTTTGTAGAAAAATTGATTTCGAACCAAAACTCCAATTTTATTTTCAAATCACTCACGTTAGGAACATAATAAAATTTTTGTTATGCATTGTTAATACAAACCAAAAACGTTTTCAAACACATGCATAATGATCTCATGAACAAATTTCAAGATGCATAATTCCTATGCATTTTTCAACTTGTTTGGATGAGCAAAATCAAACTAAGGAGCGTTTGGGTTAACTCTTAGGATCTTATATTTAGTTTGAGTTAATCATTACTCCACATTGTTTGCACATAGGCATACACTTGGCACAAACTCAAAACATCAATACATGTAAAAGCGATTAAAATATGATCTTTCTTATATCTTTCTAGGTAACAATGCCTCGAGCTACCGGTCTTGATCATCAAAAGACACGAAACTACAATTGGTTTTATCATTCTATAAATGCCTTGCTAGTTGAAAATTTGTGCTCTTATGTGAGTTTTATTAAGGCTTATTAAAATTGCATGCTTAAGACTAATGATTGATGCATTGTTAGTTTAGAATTACTCCATTTTTAACTGACATGAGATGTGATACTTCTGTGGGAAAATACTGGGAAAAATCTGTTCTATCCAGAAAATGGCCCCTGAATTCATCAAGCGGCCCCCTTATCAATCAGGGACCGCCCAACAATAATGGACCACCAACATGAGGGAACATAAATTTCAAATTTCTATCTTTTTCTGTATCTTTGACCACCCTAGTCCTAGACTCTTGCTGGAACTTCCCTCTTTGAACACACAATTTCTTCAATCTTCATCTCTACCACCATGCTTTGCCATTTATTTTTATTACTTAAATCATCAATCTTCTTCATTATCATCATCCTCTTCACACTTGCTTCTTATCCCACCTAAAATGTCCTCCTCAAATCATCACTCAAACCTTTCTAGAAAACCAAAAATGTGGTTCGTCAAGTATGGAAACGTAAGATACCTCCTCCAAAATCATCACCTACTAGTCATAATGACTCACCTCCACCACCTTTAAGAAACACTCCTCACTCTATCTCTCCACCTATGAACTACCCATAAAGAGATCAAATTATTAATCAACTCCATCCCATCTTCACACTCATCAATTCTTAAATTCTTACACCACCCTCCTCACCCCTCTTATTGGTTTAACCTCCTACTCATGCTCAAGTAGGATGTCATGCTAGCTTTTATCATTGTTGTAGGTACTCTACCAATCACTTCCACTCATTAAGAAATAAAATTAATTTCATTCAATTCCTTGTCACCCTTCTCATACCCAAATCACAAGCCCATCACCACAATGATCAACCTTCCTCATCATTTTCACTCTTCAATTAATCACTCTCATGACTAATTTGTTCAAATAATTGTCTTCTACCTTTTGGGTGCCTCATCTCATGAAGTCAAAAACCATCTACTAGTTTACTCTTATTAGATGCTTTAATTATGTTATGTTATGATTATCTTGTGTTGTATCTTCATATATTGTCTTACATGGCTATGTATGATCTTTTTAGAATTTAAATGAACTTTATTTATGAAGTGTGGATTATAATGTTGAGATATATGTCATGCTATGTTGGTTTGCACTTGTATTTTTAACCTTGTTTTGTAGCAAACAAACTATCGTAAGATCGATCCCTTGGTGCCCCGAACAAGGGGGGCATACATCAAGGGGGAGTCTTTAATCGTTGACTTCTTTCTCTCTACTACAACTCGACGATCAACCTTTTTGGATTCGACAAAAAGGGGGAGAAATAGAATTTAACTCATTAATAATTTATAAACTTCCAATTTTATACTAAATGAGTTTATGTTTTGTCATCATAAAAAAGGGGGAGATTGTTAATACAAATAATGTCTAAAAACGTTATTTATATTTTTTGACCTCTCGATGTTTTGATAATAACAAAATGTGAAAACGTTTACGATAAAATTAAACGTTTATAAATTACTAATCGTAAAATTCCATTTCTAAGATTAATCACTTAAGGTATGGATAAACAAATCATTAAACATGATTAGTGATCAAGAAAATAATTTTTATTTCCTAAACCTTACATTTTTACAAAAATATAAACACAAAATAATTTTTTATAAAAGAAATGTTTTATTAAATTATTTAATTTGAAATCAGATTCCCCCCCCCCCCCAAATGGAAGGTTCTAAAACAGATAACACCTTCCCCACAAAAAGACAAAAAGGGGAGCGTAGTCTACGGCGGCCCCCTTATAGGCCTGGCGGCCACCTCTGTATATATCAGGGACGTCGGGGGACCGCAGTAGTACAACGGCTCCTTTTTGTGCCTACTCTTTTTTGTCCCCTATAAATACTGGGCCACCCCATCTGAAAAACAGAACCTCTTGCCACGAATTTTCTCAGATCCATTTTTCTCTCTTCTTCCTTTCTTTCTAAAACACATATCTTGATCACTAACATATCTTGATCTTGTTTTCAAGTGATTAATTCTTTCTTCCTCCCTTCTTCTTCTAATCAAGTGCAAGAGAAGAACAATCGTATTCTTCTACATACGATTTGTTATCAAGTGATCTCTCTCTTCCTCCTCAAGATCACATATCTTCATTACATTTACTTTGTGTTGTTGTGTAAATTGGATTGAGTGTAGATCCAATAGTGTAAATTGTGTATTGGTGTGATTTGGATTGTGTGTCAATCCAAGGGTATATATCTTGTGAGTGTATAAAGACTTTGTGAAGTCTTAGATTGGTTCTAGCTAAGATTAGGACTTGACATCTAGCTTAGTGTTAGAAAAGAAAGTAAGCGACGTGTAAACGGTTTTCTCCGCCTAAAAGGAGCTTGTTGACATAGTGAAATCTCGAGTGGAGTACTCGGGGAGTGGAGTAGGAACGAAGAGGTGCTTCGTTGCCGAACCACTATAAATCTTGGTGTCTTGGTTTGATCGTTTCTTTCTCTATCTCTTTAGTGTTATTGTTTACTTAGTTCATTATATTAAATATTTTAGTTGTGATTCATATTGTTGATTGATTGACATATAACTCGAATCTAACAATTTTCAAAGCAAAATTTTAAAACGACCAATTAACTAGTAAACTATTCAACCTCCCTTCTAGTTTCCTACATAAACTTTTATGTTGTGACTAATTTTGCAGTTATGGAAAATATAGATGCTTATCGTGATGAAGGAATGGGTGATTTTATTATAGTAACACCATTTTGTAAAGAAATTTGTGTTAAGGCAAGGTGGTTTGATGGAATGATTACCATTTGCAATGGTAATAATAGTGTGGCTTATCAAATGGCGCGATCACATCTGAGGTTTAAACACCTAACTAATGCACAATGTAACAAGATGCGACCATTGCTGAAGGTAAGTACATATGACATGCTGAATAGAATATCGCACCCGTATCAAAAGCTTTAAAGTTTCTACAAAAGAGTCGTAAACCTGGGACCCAAATACATAAGGGATGCGAAGATTGAAGAATGGCTCACACGTGGACATGTGAGCATTCATGAGATGGAATGAAAAGCTGAAGACAGGTCTAACTTAAAAACTTTTCTGTAAACAAAAGTGCATGCTGGGAGACAACCCAAAATGTGATTTTTCAATTTTTATCGAGTCTATCTTCCCAAACTGTCGATACAGCGTATCCAACCTCAATGGATACGGCGTATTGACTATTTGGACGTTATCTAGTCTTTATTTTCTGCACTTTTAAAAACTTTATTGTCAGGACAGTCATACGGCATATTCATTAATGAATACATCGTATTAGGCGACTGACCCATACCTCAGATACTTTTTACAGGTCTCAATACGGCGTATCCTGGTATATGGATACGGCGTATCGACTTACTATACAGTTTTAGGTTTTTATTTTGTTTTCTAACCAACGATTACTGAAGATAGAATTGCACTTGTTTTCTTATGATTTTATACAGGAACCTTTTGAACGAAAAGATGAATTTGGTGGAATGCTTATTTTCTGGAATTCTATGTGTGTCGTAATCATTCAGACGCATTTATAACACACAACCTTGCTCATATACGCAACATGGAGGATCATACCGAGCAAATACCAGGGGAGTTTTCTGTTCTAATTTTTTAATTTCCTGTTTTTAATGTTATATTTATACAACAAGGGCGTTATATATATTCAATTGGGGGAGGGGGGAGGAGAATTAGAACACTTATTTATCCTTATTTTACAAATAATATGCCTAATTCATATCAAATTTAAATAAATATCATATTTTTTGTAAAATTATTAGTTACATGACCAGCACACATAACCCTTATTAGATATTGTGAGGATTTAGACTTATCCGTTTCCTAATTTTTACCCCAAATTCCACAAAAAATATGAGTGTGCCGGTGATTGTTGTAGCATCTCGTATTTTACGGTCAATATTAAATCTCGACTCCATTCCTATTTTTGTCTTGAATAAAGTTTTTGTGTTTTACTTGTTAGCCGATTTGATGAAAATCGTCATTTTTAGTTATTTGCGTGTCATGCTTCAGATATTTATCCGTTAAGCGTTTTAAGAGATCAAAATTTCATATTTTTGCTCCGGAAGTCAATTTATTGTTATTTTAGTATTTTATGATTTTTCTCGCGTTTTGCCAAAACCGCGTCAAAAAAATAGTACTTTAACACTTTTTAATATCTTAACATAGTGTTTTAAATCAAATATTGTAGTATAAATGTTTTAGAAAAATAAAACAATAAAAATATAAAATAAACACAACATATAAACCAAACACCCCCTTATTATATTTTACTCCTACTAAATCCTAAAACAAACACACCCTTATATTTTATTTCCTCCTACAAAACTAAAAACCAAACACTCCTTATATTTTATAAATTTAGAAGTCAATTAAAAAGTCAACAAGGCTATATATATAGTGTTTATCACTTTCTAAAACTCATAGATACAAAACAGATAAAAAAATGTCTCCTCTGCCTCTTCTTCTCTCTGGTTCGATACAACACCAACACCCATCACAAAACCATAGCCAAAAATCCAATTAATCACTTCCATCCTACTCTAATATCATTCCTACATAAAACCCCATCATTCTTTTCCATTAAAATTCACCATACATCAAGATTTCTCAATTTCTTGATTTTCTTATATTTTGATTTTTAAGGGTTTTGATCAAATTAAATGCAATTGGTGTTGGAAGGGTTTAATTGTAAGTGTTTTTACCGAGATTGGAATAACAAACTCAAGGTTTTTGGATTTCTTTTGGGTCTTTGGTTTCGGCAGCAAGAACACACCCACTTAGGGTTCTTGTTTGATCTTTTGCTTCAAATTATTATATTGTAAGTTGTCCATAAATCTGTCTTTTCAATTGTTGATTTCTACTTGTATGCATGTGTTTGATTTCATATTTTATAAGTATGCATGTTCTTGATTTGTTTGATCTTGGTTTATTCATAAACATCATGTTTTTGATGTGTGAGATATGTTTGATAGATTGATATGGCATTGCATGGGTATAATTAGTGTAAGAATTGGTGAATTAATGAGTTTTGAAGTAGTTTTAGGGACTGTTTCAGGTCAGTAGCAAAAGGTGTCTTTTCTCAATAATTTTTGACTTGGAGCCTACTATAAAATTTCATGGTTGGATAGATATAGTTTTAAGGTTCATGTGGCGAATTGGATGGGTTATCAACACCTCCGGATGAGGGAGCTATGGTCGTTTTACGATTTCTAGTCAAATCTGGAACATTGTTTGGAAAACGAGTTAAACTCCAGATTAATACTTTAAAATGCAGGATAGGAAAGCTAATCTCAGTATCATACATCTTAAACTAACTTTTCCAAGTGGATTCACTTTAATAGCTATTACGGTTTGGAAAATACGTCAAAATTTATGTTTGGTAGGAAAATTTTGGACAACTGCGGACCAACAGTATAAATGGGTTAATTTCAGCAAACTTTTGGTCTAATAAGGTCTGTATTATTTGATAGGATTGTAGAAATAAGTTCAAAGTACAAGTGTCGAGTTGGCTAGAGCCATATCTCCTCCGGATGAGTGAGATATGACCGATTTACGGAAACTATTCAGTTCTGAACTACTGTTTAAAAAAGGGATTTAACTCCGGATTTTTGCATTGAAGTGTGGGGTTTTTAAAACATGGTTAAACACTAGACATCATAAGCTTTCATATCTCTTTGGATTCAACTTTATTGCTATTATAGAATAGGATTTATGGCCAAAACTGTAAGCGTTAGAAATTCAGCGAACCTTCTATTTTGAGTTATGATTAGTAAAAACTCATTTCCTATGGATTGGTAAATGGTTTGATTAAAAGGCCTAATGTTCTGGAAACTAGACTTAAGTATCTTTCCAGGGGTGAAATCCTCATCCTTATATCTTTTATAGGTTAAGAGATATGGTCTTGTAAAGTTAACTAAAAATTCAGCAACGTAGTTTTACGCCTTTTCTTGAGAAATAAAAGTGCGGCCACATAGTAATAAGATAAGAATCGCTAAGCGAGACTTAGTAGACACTTAATGTAGTATAAGTGCGGGTTGTATACCAATTTGGGGATAAAAGTACTTCGGTTAAGTTATAATGCAATGCCATGCATATCTCGGAAACATATCTTGTGATCATTTGATTTACTTTTACGTATCGATCTTCTTTATCATTCTAAGCCACGTCACGTCTTTTAGGTTGTACTTAGACGCTTCTCACTCGTCCAAAGATCCATACTACTTCTGGTCTTCATCACTCCTTGGTGAGTTTATAGCCCCACCTTTTCTCTTTCAATGGTTTTCATAAACGATTTTCGGGGTGAGAATACATGCTCGTTTACTAAGCAAATTTATTGATTTCTACTACCTAAGAGTTACATGACTAGTTTTACTAAAGGTTTTACTTGCTTACTACATGACTTTTAATACATGGTTGTTTACTCATGAATTTACTAAAGCTTGATTTGCTTACTACATGAATTGAGATCATTGAATTCCTGTATATGAAAACCGAGAGTTTTGAACACATTACTTGTTTTAAATTGGACACAAGTGTTTTTCAATTGTATGCTATTCCAGATCTTATTATTGCCTAGGTTACCACAATGCCAATTAAGTCCCTTTTATCATGAACCGTTAATTACTAGTTGAGTAAGCGTGAATGTTGTGGGTAGATCTATCGGGACTGACAATCCCCGCCTTGAATTTCTGGTCACAAGTTGGCCATGGCGCATTTAACAGGTTGAATTCTTTTAGAATGTTTGGCATACGTTCTATATACTTCAAAGGGCGTTACGTTAAGGTTTCGGGGTCATGAGCTTAGTGCAATAATACATGTTTTGGACTACTGAATTCGTTTCGTAGTCTACTAGTACTTAAATCTTGTGGTCCACTACTGAACATTTCCTGATTTATTGAATCACTACTTGGATTTCAGAAATAATACTTTAAAATATTGTGACGCTACTTTCTTACTGAAATATTACTTGAACTATTTCAATACTGCTTTTACTTAAACCTATGAATTCACCAACATTATTGTTGACGTTTTTGCATGTATTTTCTCAGGTTATTATCTTGCTAGCTGAGCATTGGGAGCATTCGAGTTGCGTGGATATCAAAACTTTAAGGACTCGGTTTTCTCCACATTCGATAACTTTTAACTTTAAATATACAAAATGATTCACGTTTGAACTCTTGTAACTTTTGTAAAAAAAGAAATTTTTGGGACCTGAATTTACTCTGATATTTTAATCGAATGTGCTATTTTTATTAAAACGTCTCTTTTGAGGTCGTTTTCTATAACTTGTGCGTATGAACTGTGAAGTAGCACCCCAAGTGGTATTCCGCTGCGTTGTTGTGATTTTGGGGGTGTTACAATTGTAGTAAACTTTAAAACTTTGCTTGGTATATCTATTCGAGACCACAATAATAAGCACTATTTTAATAGATGGAGTGACCTTTCTAAACTGGTAAACTTCTAGGATTGCACCAAAAAGCGTATACATGTTGTGATATTACCTAACTACACTGGTTAGTTAACCTCCGTATAAACCCTTTCTTTACTCTCATTTTTAGAGTAAGATATCCCTAGAAAAACCCGCTAAGCCATTCCATTCTTTTCTTACACTAAATTTTTATTTCGTTACACCTTAGCCTACCCTATTAGATTAAGTCTTTAATCGGTTGCTAGTTGCTTTTGGTAAAGTATTGTATTTCCTACCGCAATGCATATTTTATAGCTCTGGTATGGTCGGGAAATTGCACAATGCAATTGGGTACGTGTGTGAATTTTCTATCCATGGTTAGGTCAGGAAATTGGACAATGCAATTGGGAATGTGAAAGTAGTGTATCTTAGTGCTCTTATAGTTACTACTTTCACTAGTATGATCGGATATTAATTATTTAAATTTATCATGTTCATAAAGTGGTGAAAAATACACCTTTATTCAGTTTGTTAAAAAAATCAAATAAACAGAAAAATACAAAAAAAGATTGAGAGAAAAAAAGTGAGGTTTGTGAGATAATCGGTTCGCCTAAGCTTAACCGATATTATTATTTCAACTATCGATTATTTGTTGGTGCGTGCTATAAACCAACGATGTAAAGTTATGTTGTATATTATTTTTAGTATGTCTCAATTATAAACCAACTATGTATTTTCATGTATCAAGTGGTAGATATCACCACTAATGTTGTATAGTATGTATATTATGGCTGATTGGGAGTTGGATGTTACGAGAACACCAACTAAGGTTGTTTTCATGAAAAGCATAAGTTGTAAAATTCATGTCTTTTTATGGGTATGATCGGGAAAGTAACTAGCAACACTGTTCCTTATTGGTTTGAACTTAATCTATTTGTTTTGTTCTTTTTATTTAACAACAATTATATGTTTCCCATACCTAATCCCTAACCTTCGGTATTGCTCGAATGAGGATGTGAGCAATCACATGTATTACTGTTGGAAAAAGATTAGACGATCCATACCCTATATTGTTCTTCATCCTAATCTTTAGTTTTACTCGAATGGGGATCGGAGCAATCATGTATGTCTATTCCATCGTTATGGATGTGTATATATAATTTTGTCGGCCTTGTTGTTTTACTACTATCGGTGAAGATTACTAATCCTATTCTTTAGCTTATTCGAGGTAAGGATCGAGCAATCGCATATGTCTTCCATCGTTATGGATGTGTATGTGTGGTTTTGTCACCTTTCTGGAATATTAGCATCGATAGAGTTTGAAAAGAATAATCAACCCTTGAACCTTAACCCAATTTACCCTTTTAGACTTGTTACTCCTTATCTTTAGTGGCGGAGATGTGTATCCTTTCCAAGCTTATGATTGAATACTCGTTACGACTGAGCAATTAAGTGAATTAGTTACATGTTACCACATAGATTAGTTGAGTGATTTGAGTGTTTTCATTTTCCTACTTCGTGAGGTGTTTAGTGGTGTGCTAGTAATTAAAGGAAAAAATTGCTTAAAGGAAAAATCTTAAACTTTGGTTTAGGATACATTTTCATAAGTTTTCTAAAGTCTACTTAAGGACAAGTAGGATTCAAGTGGGGGGATATTTGATGACATCAAATAACGTCTATTTTATAACATCATTTATCCAGCTATATTGCTCATTTTACCTTATTTTATGCATGAATTGGTACTTAATTGCTTATATTTGTTATTTGCAGTTAATATAGAGCAATTGGTGAAGTTTAACTAAAAGGCACGCATCCTAGAGCTTAAACGAAGAAATCATGAAGACTGCTGATCTGACATCTAATACGCCGTATCCAACAAGAAGATACGGCGTATCTGTGACTTAACTTCACAAGCAACCACGAAGATTTGAATATCAATATGCCGTATCCATGAAGACTCATACGCCGTATTCACTGGCGGTTCATAGATGATTCTGGAAGATATTTATCGTGGTCCTCACTGTAAGAATACCCCAATACGCCGTATTGACTACTTCCAATATGGCGTATCGATCGAATTCCAGAGGCTATAAATACCGAACCCTAAAGACGAATTTTAGTGTGCAAAAATATACCGAAGACTGAGAAGAAGGCATTAACCACCAGGTTCGAATTTAGAAGAAAAGAGAAGCTACGAAGGTCTCGCAACGCCCTTCAATCCATAGGAAAACCCTTGTAAATTCTTATACTCTAAATATGCGTTCGGTTGTTGGTATCATTCATTAACTTGGTTAGGTTACCTTAATCGTTCGTCTATGACATTTGTATTCGTTACAAAGGTTATTGGCTAATACCTTTAGGTATTAGCCATGTTTATGATAATTTAACATTTGGTTTATGTTTATCTTGATTGCATCTTATAAGTTGTGTGTTGATTATGTTTATCACTTCATATTCGTTTATGTTTGATTATGTGGTTTAATTTATCATTCAACTGCATCTAGTGAGATGGACCAAGTAATCTAGGTTTGGGATAAAACTGCATATAGGTTATATGTGACTCTGGAACTATAGGACTACAAATTTAACTCTCTAGTGTTTCCCCCGGTTATAAATGGTGGTATAGCTAAGTGGTGACTTAGGAATTACAAATGCATCCTACGACCTTGCTTGGATCACTACGGACCGTAGACTACCAACATATATAGTTCGATTGAACATAAGTTAGTAAAGCCTCGATGAGCTGAGTTTCAATATTCACCAGTATTTTCTCCTAGATAGATTATAATCAACCGCGATTGCTTTATGCAGATGTGGCTAATTGTGACAGAATTGCCATGTCTAGGTTTTAGGAAGAAGTACCGGTTAAATCTAGGAATGATATATCAACAACGAGATAAGACAATCATTGCACTTATAAACTAAACTTGCGTTTCATTAGATTAAATATGGTTAATACGTTTTCCTTACAATAGGCTTGACCACTTCTCTATCTTCTAAATATCAGCTTGCGTGTGTTAATCGCCCAATCTCAGTCTAGGTAACCAAAACCCGTGTCAGTCTCTCAGGTTGAAACCCCCCTTTTTGGATTAGTTTTAGGTTAAACTTAGGTATAACATAGAATAAATTAGGACTAACATAAGTAACTAAAATACTGATAGAATTAGGAATTAACTCTCTCGCTCTTAGTGATCGACAGTCTACTTACCAACGAAACTACCACTGATCGGGTACACTGACACATCAATCATCAACAAACTCATTAACAAATCCTACGCACAATGACACATCAATCATCAACAAACTCATTAACAAATCCATCATCAGACTCACCATGAACATACATGATAACCATAAAATAAACAAAACAATCAGAGACAAGAGAAGAAAGAAGTTCCCAGGCTTTCACACCACTCAAGGTGTCAGATAAAGGGCTGACAGAATCAACAAAAATAAACAATCAATAAAATAACTCTAACAACTCCCCAACAATCAATCAACTTCTTAATAGTGCCTCTACCTTTCCTCCAACAATCTAATGCAAGAAATAAAGAACACAAATTAAAAAGAGAGTAGAGAGGTGTTACAAAGCTATCAAGATTAAGTAGCGGAAACCAAACCGATTATTCTCTTGATTTACTTAGTCAAAAGAAATAGCAGATTAAACAACAACAAGCCAATAACCTAGGAACCAAGATCCACAAACCCTAATTTCTCAAAATTAAGGAAAACAGCCGAGAACTTTCAATAATCAATCAAATAACCCAAATATGTTGATTAATCGATCTTAATCAACACCAGAAATCAAAACCTCCAAATTATACCAAACACTTGTTTTTTCAAAAATTAGGAGTTTATTCAAAAACTTATAGATCTATAAAATCAAATCACAGATCTATCAAAAGAATCAATTTAATCGAAAGAGTACTAATTAATTTTAGAAAACCCTAAATTTTTAGCAAACCCTAATTTTTTAGAAATCGATTTCAAAGCAACCTAGCTCTGATACCATGTAGAAAAATCTAATCTGATCACTTTATTAAACTCAAATCTCAATTTGATTAACAAAAAACACAAGAACTGATCTCAGTCAGTTATAGTAAACAAATCAAATCCACCACTGCTACTCAGATGTAGATCAATTATCTAAATGATAATTGTTCTATTACAATGGTCAGAAACAAGAAACAAGATCAAGATGATCTTATAAAGAAATAGGGTTGCAATATTTAAGAGAGAGTGTCGATAGATATAAGAAAGAAAGAGAAGCAGAGTTATCAAAAACCAACTGGTCAAGGTTCCTTTTATAGGCCTTAACCCATCATATGGGAATCAACACTTGGCAGAAGAGCCCCTCCAACTATCCAGCAATCTACAACGAGAGCGCTTGTAAACGATAATGCCAAGCAAGTTGGCGATCTATCGCAGCCCTTAAATGTTAAATATAGACGTCTAACGACAACGCAAGCGAAAATTACCTCTTCTAAAAAGTAAACACATGCAACGAGCGAGCTAGCGAGATATGATCTCTTCTATATCTACTCACTCTAGCAAAGCAATATTACTCTTAAAAAAGTAAGAAGAAACACTATAACACGTGGACTCTCTAGCGCGCGAGATCAGAACCAATAAAATCACAAAATCATATTCTAAGAGAAATTAGAGGCCATTAATGACTCGAGATAAACATTATCAACACCTAATCTTATAAAAAAAAGATATCAGTGAGTATTCATTTATTAAAAGAGGTAATGGATTCACACAGTGCGAAGAGTCATACAGGACCTCATATTGAGAGAGTGTAGCGCAACTCCTCGAACATTAATTTAAAGGTCGAGCAGAGCAGGAGTAATGTTTATTTAGTTGATTGTTTAAAGTGTGTGTATCACTGTTTCTCTCTCTCTCTCTCTCTGGTAAGTCTTAGCTCGTTATCTGGTGAACTATCTGCTAAGATATAAAAATAGAATACGAAAGGAGGCGTTAACACAAACACAATTTAGGGATTGTAAGTGGATGTTGGTTTAAAAGGTTGGTATTATTAATGTAAGTGTGGTTTGTATTAATTTTATAGTGAATTTTGTGTGTATAGTGAGTAGGAATTTATTGTGTTGGTGGTTTTGGGTTGGAGTTAATTAGATTGAATTGTGTTGGGATATGGGGTGGTGTGTTGAGTATTTTAAGTGATTTATTTTTTTTTGGGTTTTGATTTTTATAATGGATTTGATGTTGGATGAGAAGTTTTTGCTAAATTGTAATAAAAATAAAATGAGGGCGATAAACGCAACAATGGAGGATCAGAATAGAGCAAATCCTATGGGAGTTTCTCATCAATTCTTTAATTTTCATTGTTTTAATGTTTTATTTATACAAAATAGGTTTTGTAATCTCAAGTGGAGAGGAGGAAATAAAGAACAGCTTACTTGTCCCATATTCGTGTACCATCAATAGCCTAATTTATATCAAAAATTAATATTTTTTAGCATAATTTTGTTATTAGTTGCATGACCCCGCACACATAACCCTTGTTAGATATTGTGAATCCGTTTCCTAATGTTTACCCAAATTCAACAAAAATATAGAAGTATTGCCGGATGTTTGAACTTTCTAGAACTTGTCGCTGGTATTATCTAGTTCGAGACCATAAACCAATAATAAGCACTATTTTTAATAAAATTGGGAGTGACATTTTTATAAACACTTGGTAAATGTCATAGGAATACAACAAAAGCCTATACCATTTGTTTATATTATCTAACTTCATTGTTAGTTAACCCCATTATAAACTTTGTTTACTCTCATTTTTTAGACCGTAAGATACCCCTAAGAAAACCGAAACCCATTATCCTTTACAACAATATTATAAATCTCGTTACAACAAGCCTTGTACAGCACTATCCTAGCCTTATTAGATGAATACGATTGCTAGTTGCTTTTGTTATAAAGTATATGTATGTAACCTGTATCTATATGCCGATTTTCTAATCTATGGTTGGTTGGAAATTGCATAATGCAATTGGGCAAGTGTCGATTTTCTATCTATGGTTAGGTCGGGAAATTGCATAATGCAATTAGGCAAGTGTCAATTTTCTATCTATGGTTATTAATTTTATACAAAATGAGTTTATATTTTATCATCATCAAAAAGGGAGAGATTGTTAATACAAATAATGTCTAAAAACGTTATTTATATTTTTCGACCTCTCAACGTTTTGATAATAACAAAATGTAAAAACGTTTACGATAAAATTAAACGTTTACAAATTATTAATCGTAAAATTCTATTTCTAAGATTAGTAATCACTTAAGGTATGAACAAAAAAATCATTAAGCATGATTAGTGATCAAGAAAATATTTTTCTCTTATCCATTACATTTTTATAAAAGAATTTCACAAAATTAATTATACAAAATATTTTCTAATTAAAAGAAAAGTTTTATTAAAATCTTAAAATTTGAAATTCAAAATTTTCCCCCAAAATGGAAGGTTTCATACCAGATACAACCTTCCCCACAAAAAGACAAAAAAGGGAGCATAGTCTACTGGGCGGCCCCCTTATAGGCCTGGCGGCCCCCAAATATATCTGGGACCGTCGGGACCGCCCCCAGTGACCATTGGATTTTCATGCATATAAATACTGCTTCATTCCTTGCAAAAAATTAGACCTCTTTGCATGAAATTTTTAGATAGTTTTCTCTCTCTAAAATATTCTTTCTCTGTTATGAATTATTAATTTTGTAATAGTTAGTATTCCTTCTGGTAGAACATTTATAGTTCCTGCTGGCAGGTATGTAGTTCCTGCTGGTAGAGTT
>BQNB010036707.1:42500-49941 GCA_026074375.1 Tanacetum coccineum | reverse complement strand
GATTGCTTCTTGTTTCGGGGCGACGCTAACAAAGATGTGCATTTCTGCCTGGTCTGTAACATGAGTAAATGGAAAGACAGTAACACACCGAGGAAGAAATTTCCTAAGAAGGTGTTGCATTACTTTCTGATCATTCCTAGACTACAACGTTTGTACAAGAAATTATACAGAGCCCGGTAAGATGCAACACCCGGTTGATGGTAGAGCATGGAAGGACTTTGACACCAAGTATCTGGATTTTGCTGCAGAACCAAGAAATGTTCGATTAGGGTTGGCTGCTGATAGTTTCAATCCGTTCGGCAACCTTAGTCAGTCTTACAACATGTGGCCGGTGATACTTACAACATACAATCTGCCTCTGTATTTATGTATGAAATAGAGTTCTTTCATGCTGACATTGTTAATTCCTGGCCTTAAATCCCCGGGCAAGGACATTGATGTTTACTTGAGGCCGTTGATTGATGACCTAAAGGATTTATAGGACCAAAAAGGTGTCGAGACTATAGACGTTGCTTCAGGACATAAGTTCAATATGAGAGCGATGGTTTTATGGACCATCAATGATTTTCTTGCTCGAAGTAGTTTGTTTGGGTGGAGTAGGCAGGGTTACAAGACACGCCCTACATGTAATGAAGACACTCCATCTGTTCGTGTGTTAGGCAAAACAGCTTATGTTGGCAACAGAAGATTCTTAAAAAAAAAAATAAAAGCCATAAATGGATGAGGTCACTGAATTCATGGTGAGTTAGAAGGCGGAGAATCCTCCTAGAAATATCGGAAGGGATCAAATCCAGGCTCAACTTGCTAGATTGCCCACGCGTGTGAAGGGTAAACATCCGAGTTATGGGGGTGTGAAGATAAAACGCAATGTTCTTGTCGAGCTGAACTGGACTAAACGATCTATTTTTTACGAGCTTGAGTATTGGTCTTTTCTTACACTAAAACACAATTTAGACATCATGCATATCGAAAAAAATGTGTTGGAGGCCATCTTGAACACTTTGTTAATGAATGACAAATCTAAAGACACCGCTAAGGCAAGACAAGACTTGAAAAAAGTTGGCTTCGAAGTTGCTTGGGCTTGGCCAAACAAAACGGGAAGTGCTCGAAGCCTCAGGCTGTGTATTCTTTCTCACCAGAGAACAGAAAAAGTTTTGTCAGTTCATCAAAGGAGTTAAACTACCAGATGGGTTCGGATCCAACTTCAAGCACCAAAGATAGACCGTAATGATACCAATATAACGTGCCTGAAGTCTCATGACTGTCATATAATGATGCAACGTTTACTTCCTTACGGACTTCAGCAATACTTGCCCGATGAGGTTGCAAAACCAATAATCGATCTATGTTCCTTGTTTAAGCAAATCTGCTCTGCAACTTTGATGGAGGATGACATGTTGAAAGCTCAGATCAAGGTTGTCGATATTCTGTACGAGCTTGAGCTCATATATCCTCCTGCTCTCTTTGACATTATGGTTCACTTGGTTATCCATTTACCTATAAAGGCTCTTGAAGACGGGCCTATTCGCCCCCAGTGGATGTATCCATTTGAAAGATACATGAAGAAGCTAAAAGGTTATGTTTGAAATAAAGCTAAGTCGGAAGGTTCGATTATGGAGGGTTATGTTGCTGAAGAATCATTGACTTTCAGTTCTCATTATTTTTGGGATGTTACAACGAAATTTAATCGTCCCGACCATAATGTGGACCCCCTCCCCCAACGTGTCGGATTCAGGTGTTTCAATCGGTATGTAAACCGATTGGTTTACTGTCGTTTATTCAGTTTGATGCCCAAGAGTTGAAAAAAGTGAAATGGTATGTACTTCACAACAGTCCTGAGATTGACACGTACCGGTCCCAGTTCAAGAGGTACGCGTTTTTTTATTTTGAAACTTCTTTTTCTTAACTTATCATTTCGACGACTTATTCTAATACCATGAACGTTTTTCAGTTTATTTCCTAACAAAGACATGCAAGAAGAATTCCCCGACTGGTTTGGGTCGCAGGTAAACTTAAGACTTATTTTGTGTACTTAACTGTAAAAATAACAATATCATATTTTGTGTTCTCTATCTAATCCTATCTTCTTCATAGATCCGTCAACGTCACGTAGACAATGACCAAGACCCAGAGGTTAGCACAACCAGCGAATTATTCGCTTTGGCTAATGGACCATCATGGACTCCAATCTCAGTAAACTCTTGCGTAGTCGACGGTGTGAGGTATGTCGTGCACAGCCGCGATGAACGTCGCACAACTCAAAACAGCGGCATTTGTTCGCCTGGCCCTGACGGAGAAATGTATTATGGTCAGCTTCAAGAAATCCTCGAGTTTAAGTATTTGTTGTTCAAAGTTGCGTTGTTCCGAGTTAAGTGGTTCGACACTAGCAACAAAGGACGTAAAGTCAACAAACTTGTCCTTAGAAACAACATGACACAAATCGACTGCAGTCGTGAGGCGTTTAAAGATGACCAATACATTCTCGTAACACAAGTCAAACAAGTCTTCTACCTTGAAGATAAGACCAAACCCCACTGGAAGGTCGTCGAACATGTTAATCATAAAAAGTTTTCCGACGGGGGTGTCATCGTGGTAGAGGACGATCCTGATATTATACATTTCGACAACTCATCTGATCTCCCACTTTCTACTAGTTTGAATGACTTGGATAATGCGACCTTGCATATAGATGGTCAATCAACGGTGGTTGACGCACCGCCAGATATCATTGATGTTCCTGACGAAGACGATGATATTATTGATGATGAAGACGCCCTTCCTCATGATTTAGCAGATTCTGATGTTGAAGACCTCATCAATGTTGATGATGATGGTGTTGAGAAAGTTTATTCTAGTGAAGAAGAAGATTGATCTTGAGTTGTAACTTGCAAAATACACTTATATATTTGAATGAATGAATGAAATTGTTGTGGATTGTTTAAATGTGTATATTTATTTGGATATGTATGTATTTGGATGTGTGCATGCTTATATTATTTTGTTCATGAATTTCTATATGTTATGCTAATTGTACTTGTACAGATGTCGTCAGCAGATGTTGCACGGTCCCACGGAGGTGACGGTGGCGGTGATGATCGTCCCCCATCACACGTTGTACCCACCGGTTGCGGGGGCTGCTTTGCTAACAAAGGTAAGAATTTCTGGATTATTGTAATACAAGCATAAATTTGATACATATATTGAACTTGCTTGCCTTGAATTTTTATGACTTTATCACTAACTTGATTTTGCAGGCAAAGGTAAACGAAAGCCCAATTTGGGCGGCAGGGGAGCGGGCAGGCTGAATACCCGCGACAAGACCCGAAACCTTTCGCTAAAGGAGATCGCGGTAGCTAAAGGCCCCGTCCCGATCAATTTTGAGCAGGGTGACAAACAAACCCTAAACCCTCTCGGTCCCCATGCGGCTCACTGGTCTAATTACATCGGGGAGGTCGTTAGGAGTGTGCCGTTGTACTACCCCTCTTGGGAGAAGGTCCCGAAGGAGCGGAAGGCGGCGATCATTTCAGAGATTGGGGTCAGTTATCCTTTTATGTTTATTTCATTATCGTGTTCATTTATTTAATTGTGTATATTTATCTAAATTCGTTTATTTATTAAATATATAAATTATATCTCTAAGTCTGTCTTTGTTATATATGATTGGAGACCCAGTTTGACTTGAAGCCCTACATCCAATCCGAGCTTTGGCCAGAAATCAGGAAGGGCATTGATCAACATCTTGGCAAGATCTACACGGACAACAAGTCGTCGTTGAAGAGGGATTATTGGGTTAAGAACCCCGATGACGAGACTTACGACGTGGAAGCTATCAGATCCCGACGTCCCGCGAACATCTCTACGGAAGATTAGGACGAGCGGTCTGATCCCAAGAACATAGCCTAGTGTGCTCAAAATGCTCGAAACCAGGAAAAGAGCACGGTCGTATGCCGGCAGGGATCCCAAACACTTGTTGCCCTCCGAGATAGGCAGGTACTAAACATTATAATTATTTTACATATATATAGCTCATTACACGCTTTGGTGTGTTGTGATTTGTCGTTTTTAATTTGTTTCATCTTATATACTTGTATATGTACAGATACAGAGTTTCGCGACTCAAGAGTACCCGTCCCTAATCCAGACCTTCTTCGATACACATACTGTTGGCGGCGTATTCTTGCGGGACGAGGATCGACGTCTATATGTAAGTATTGTTTCAAAACACGCACTTTAATGATTTGTCAAGAAATAATGTAGTAACCCGACTAACATATTAACTATCTTGTGTTTTTGTCACTACGTAGGAGGAGATGCTGAGGCTACAGGGTCTAGGAACCTACACCAATGATTAGATCATGGCCATGGTTCGCGGGGGCAAGCAGCGCGGCCACATTCTTGGTGTTGGCGAGACGGGGCAAGGACGTCCTCAATGTCCCCGTGCCTCGATGCAATCACACTTTCGATGTTAATGAGCTCAAAAAAGCAATAAGCAGCTCCAGAAGCAGATTGACATGATCACGAAGGCCATGAGTAGTGACGACAGGTACTCCCAGCTATTTACGCAACTTTAGTCACAGCATGAGAACGGGAGTGGCAGCGGGAGTGGCGCGGCCGGGGATGATGAGGACGCCGACGAGGATGAGGAGGATGCAGATAGTTAGGAGATGTTATATATAGGTAAGTATATGCTATTTTGTTTCTTTAAGTATGTATTGGCGATCCTTATGTAAACATTTGTATCCTCGTACGTTTAGAACATGTTATCTAGGTGAATATTGACTTGTATCTTGCGGATAATGCAAGTTTTGTGGCTAGGAAGCCTGTTTGTTAGACAAAACAGTTTATTCGGATTTTGGACGTATTTAGTTTAGTTATATCAAATGTGTTGATCCGTGATATTGTTTTGTGTTTTGGTACAAGTTGTAATGTATTTGGGTAGTTTATATATTGCTAGATACATGTTTGATTGTTGGTAGGTTTTTTCCAGAATAAAAACCAGAAAAACCTGGAAATCAGCAGCATTGTAGTCTGCACAAAAAAAACCCGCAGACTATTACCCGGCGACATGTCGCCGGGGATAGTTGAGAATAAAACGACCATTTTTTTTCAAAACTTTGACCAGTCAACATTAAAGGATAAGTTTTCCCCGATATGTCCCGGGATTATGGCACTAAACACAAAACCACGTGACAAGGTGACTCAAAGTCACATATTCAACGATTTCCTCCGCGACATGTCGCCGGGGATAGTCGTGAAAAATTAATAAATTAATTAAACAGCTGCTCAATTAGTATTAATTATCCTACAATCCTCGGCAACATGTCGCCGGGGAAAAGTGTCCACCGTGGCACTCGAATGGTTGACTGAAAACCGTGTGGGCCCGTTGTTGTCTTCGGGAAAAATTGCCGAGGAATGAATCCTCTGCCAGCTTACCCCGACATATTTTCCCCGGCGACATGTCGCCGGGGAAAAGTATCCCTAGGGACATGTCGCCGGGGAAAGCTAGTTTTTGTCCCCGGGGATAGTGATAAATGTTGTAGTGACGTTTAAAGAAGGTCAGAGAATAGTCAAAAACGATATCAAGGATAATTTGGTAAGACCACGTTCATTTGAGTCGAAATGATCGCCCTCTCCAAATAACCTGCGTTTATATTTTTACCAACTACAGATTTTGAAGAAAAGAAAACGATCCGACTAAGCCTCTACTTAATTATCTCCTTCACTAAGGTTAATGATAAGAAAAAGTGGATGTTGTTTATGTCTTTATCTACCTGTTTTTCATTATCATAGTTGCCGAATTATCGTTAAAGGCGACATAGAACTCTAAGTCTTCATGTACGTAAATTATATTTTACGATTAAAAATGAAACAAAAGGTAAAATTTCATTAAAATTAATAAATAAACTAAAAAGACATATAATTCTATTGATATATGAATGTATTAACTAAACAAAACATATATTTATATGAAACAACATTTCAAGACCAAATTTATTTTAGAAAAATCAAGATTTTTAACGAAAATTACACTAAACAACAAATATCAATCGGGTTCCCGCATACTTCTGGAAACCCCCAAGGTCCGGCCATGCCTACCGTTAACTTCATAGTATCAACTCTGTTCAAACGATATATGTTTTGTTTTGTTGCGTACTAATAATATTCTATTATTTTCCAATCGTTGAACATGATTTTGGTTGGTTTTACATGGTTGAAAACTTGTGAAATCATAATATTAAATTAACAAGGGCAAATATTTTATTTTGAGAGGTCACATGGAATGAGAACATTTTCTCGTTTAAAATATATATACTATCAACTATTTTAGTAATGACATTCCAAAAATAAAAAGGATGGCACCTAATAAATATCGAATAAAGGAATGAACTTGAGACAGTTTGTAGTACCAAACACAAATTTGTTTAGAAATGTGTTTTGATAACTTTTTAAAAATCATTTAGTTAAAGGGTTCCAAAGCTCATTTGATTTGTCAAGAAAGGTACTGTAATTTTTTTTAAGATAACGTAGATCGCATCAATTAGATTGAACTGCGATTTGAGAAGTATATAAATATCCATTAAAATCAGTATCACATGGGCAGAGATCCAAAGGGAGTTAAGAAAACGTTTTCTTTAAACGTAAAATTGGCAATGGTCTATCCACGAAATTTTGGCTAGACTCATGGATTGGTGGTCCTTCTCTTTGTTCTACTTTCCCAAGGTTATTTCGGTTGGAAAGAGACACCAATTCCCAAATGATTAAAAATAATTTTAGAAAAAAGAATTAAATTTTTTTCACTTTTATTTAATTTTTTATGAAATAAAAAGTATTTTAATCTAGAAAATTAATTAAAAATACTAAACTAATTTATAAAAATCTGGAAAAATTACTAAAAGTACTTAAGACTAATACTAAGATAATGGTAAAAAGAAAATTCCAATAAGCTCTTGCAATAAGCTGCTAAACAGCTGAAAAAGCTTCTAAGCTTAAACTGAAAATACTAACCCATTAACTACCAAGTGCCCAAGGGTCAACAGAAAAGACACAAGGCGCAATTAGTAAGAGTGTTGTGTGTAAGGAAGTTCCCCCCCCCCCCGCAGGTTCAAAGCTGACCTATCCTTTTGCTAAAATATGTATATTTATTTCTTTTTGAAACTTTATAAGCAAGCAAAACAAACCAACTTTTAACAAATGAAATTTTGACTGAAACTCACTAATAAGCTAGAATAAGCTACTAAAAGTTCAAATAAAAAAAAACTACAAAGGCTTTTAAGCTAACTATGTTGATTTTATGACTCAATAAGCTAATGAAAAGCAAATAAGCTAAAAACAGACAATTACCTAGACCTAATAAGCAATTATGACTAGAACTAATCTAACAAAATGAGCTGAAAAGCTCTTAAAAGCTAAAATGCATTCTGACTTAAACAAGCAGTTTAAA
>BQNB010036707.1:0-35000 GCA_026074375.1 Tanacetum coccineum | reverse complement strand
ACAATACAATGCATTTTTATGTCATTTTTGTTCATTATTGGTCTTTTTAGCTCGTTTTATTAGGTGAAAGGTATGTGTATTTAAGCACATACTAAAATCCCCCATACTAAGCTATTATCGTGTCCTCACGCAATGATATAAGTACACGCTTAGAAAATCAAAAATTTCAACCCCTTTAGACTAATTACCTCGAAAAGTAACTAAGTGTTCATCTAAGAGGATTAAGAAATCACTAGTTTTAAAAAGCTCCCCGTTTTACCATTTTTATTCATTTATTATTACCATTTTTATACTTTAAAGATCACAGAACAAGAAACACTAAAAGGATAAATTTATTGTTAAATACAAGTTAAGATGCTAACACTACTCATAAATGCTAATTGTGTATGTAGAGCTACTTTCCGCTCCCTTATTCCTAAATCCTCTAAAGATTTTATTATTATTATTAGTGACAAATTAATTAATGTCTTATTCTCATAAAGTAAACCCGGTTTAGACCACAATTAGTTTGAAATCCTTTCCTAAAGAGAGAATATGGTAAGAATAAGGTCCACATTAAGGTTCTAATTTCACACGATTTAGGGGTTATCCTATTTAGATAACCCAGGAGTCGAAATTTGGCTTTATTATTATTATTGTTGCAACATTATTAAACTTCGGTCTTTTAAACAACTGCCACATCGGTATGCGAGCCGACCATTGTTGGGATTCTTGATTTGATGAGACAAAGTGAATAAAAGAATGAAACAAGATGGAAACTAGAAGGACCAAAATTGTCATCATAAGTTCTACAGATGTAAAGAAAATAAAGATTTGGTCAAAAATAAGATAAGAATGAATATTAATAGAAGATAATTAAATGAATCTCTCATTTAATAAATATAAATAGTTTCCTTGAAAGACCTAGGAAACTCTCCTTTCCTTATGATTTATAAAAGGAGGTCCAGGCATTTAGAAAAATCCATCCATAGAAAACTAGAGCTCTCCCAATGAGAGTCTAGATAGTTAGATAGCAAGTCGACTGATGAGAGTCGAATAGTACATCCCCCCCCCCCCCCCCCCCCCCCCCCCCCCCCCCCCACCCCCAGCATAGTTAGTTATAGTAGCCCCAAATTATAGTTGTAGGTAATAGGGAACGTTCAATTAATGAAAACCTATATAACTTTGATTGTATTCTTTATTATTCCGCTACGTTTTATCAATCATTGTTATTGTTCATCCTAATATATAAGATCTAATCATACTAGAGCTATAACGAATCTTATCATTGGTATCAATGCGGTTTGCTCTGATATCTAGATTTCGAACAAATTTTTGATTCGTGTATTGTAGAAGAAGCACGAAGCAGAATAGTGACATTTTAGTGACAGAAAAAAAGTTGTCGCTAAAAGAGGTGACGTCTGGAATACTTAAAAAAAAAGTATTCACAATTAATACTACTATAGATCGTTTATGTTGCTGAAAATGTTCGTGTTACAACATGTATATATGTTTACTAATCGTATTTATTTAAGGCACAAATTTAGAGGTTTATGCGGTCTGCTAGTTTGAGAGTCCACACATCCGGTATAACGTCAAGAAGGATGTTGTTTCGGTTATACAGCAAGATTCAAACGAAGAAGGCACAGGTGATTACTACTTGGTTATAAGCAAATTTTTATGAGGCATAGATAAAGAAAAAAGGTAACTTTTTGACTGCGGAATATGGAAGCGTTTGTGATTTTGATACGTAATTATGTGAACAAGATTTCAAAAATTTATATATCCCTGATTTTTAGATTTATGTACTCTATATAAGTTACTTTGTTCTGCTGATGGACAACAGGTATATTAATGCTGCACATAGTATACAAGGAATTAACTTAGTGCACTAATATATATGTTTTAATGCTGCTGTGTTGATACTTGATACTGATGGCCAAGAACATTAGTGCTGCCAAGATACAATTAATACTGCCAACAGATTATTAATGCTGCTATATATCTTTGGATGGTTCATGTTAGTGCTGCTCATAAAAAATTAAAGCTGCCAGTACTAAAGTTCAAAGATAAGTTTATGCTGCTAAGTGTATATGTGTTAGTACTGCTAGGTGTGAAAGCAGGTACTACTGTTTGGTTGATTGGATGATTATGTACTTCTATCAGCTGATTTGGTTAGTATTGTTTCGTTGGTTATTATGCTACCAGATGTTTGAAGTTAATGCTGCATAAGCTTGTTCGATGTTGGACAACAGACGCCATTTTGGATCTCGAATGAACGTTTTTCACAATAGTTTATCTTATTGATTTTGTGGCTCGTTTTTGGAAGGATTTATAAAGAGGTATTAAGGATCACAATTGGATATTGCTTATTTGATGTTGTAGTTGGGTTTCACAGGTGTGTGTCTTATCATATCTTAAAGTATAGTTTTGCAGACTAAGACTTTAAAGATAACTTTGTTCGTGCTACACTGTGTGGACGACGACTTGTCAAAATCTTGCAAAAGTGTTAATTTTTTCTTTATGGTCTCAATGCCACATTTGCTATCACATAGTATGTGTCTCATAAAAGATGAGAGTTATTGTCAAGAGGGATTGCGGTCTACTTTATTTCACAGATTTATAATAAGTTTGACGCACGTGGATAGTGCAAGACATAAGACACAAGTTTGGGAAGATTCAACTTCTTCACAAATTGTTTATATTCTCATTTTTTCTTCATAGTAATAACACTACAAAAGAGCCTATAGAGTTCGAGATTCAGAGATGGTAAACATGATTTGGTTTTAGGGGAAGCTTATTGATTAAATGTTTAACCATCTACAAGCACCACTTGAGGGGAAGTGTTTACAAATTGCATATCTACAGAAGACCCCTATTAGGTGATTACAAAAAGGAGAAGAAGATTACAGGTTTATTGATTTACAGCTTATTATGTGGGTTGACATTCAAGGATTTCAATTCTTTCTTAAGGTCAAGTGGAAGCATTAAGATTTTGTTCATTCAGGAGATATTACATCTCAACTCCAGATGGAAGCTTTGGCTTTATATGACGTTCGTAACGAGACTTTTTTGTTTTGTCATCATCAAATAGGAAGATTGTTTGGGATTTGATTTATTAACCAAGTAATAACAGAATGAAACAAGATGAAACAAGAAAGACCAAAATTGTCATCATGAATTCTACAAAATGTAAAAAAATAAAGATTTGACAAAATAAACAGAAGAATATTAATGAAAAGAAAAAAAAATTAATTGATTCTCTCATTAATATATTACTTAGTTTCCTGTAAAGCCTAGACTCCTTATTTAGAAAAGGAGTACAGCATTTAAAGATCCATCATAGAAAACTAAGCTCATCCCAATGAAGTCCTAATATTAGATAGCAAGTCAACTGATAAAGTCTAATAGTACAATAGTGTAGTTTGGGTGTACCCCAAATTAAGTTTAGGGTAGTAGGGAACTTCACGTAAAGAAAGCATTGTGATAACTTTGATTATGTTCTTATTATTCCGCTACGAGTAATCAATCATTGTATTGTTCCATCTCTATAATATAAAAGATCTAATCAATTTGCTATAACCGATCATATCAACCATGGTCATGGAGTCTTATTTCGACCTCTGTGATCCGACCTTTTTGAAGCTGCAACATCGGTTGTAGCCGGAAAGATTCACCAAACTTTTATCAGTCTCCGGATATACTATGGCCTTATTTTTAGAAGACTCAAATTTCGGTGGAGCCGCATGAGACAATAAAACTTTTAATCAGCCCATAGTTTTTATTATTATTAATTATACTTACCTTTAAACTACTACCACATCGGTTGTGAGCCGACTAGAGTAGTGGTCTTAATTCGGCTTCGGTTTATACATAACTATGATTATTATAGCCAAATTTTCAATTCATTGGTCCCTTTTAACTACCTAGACAACGGTAGCGACCCAGGAATCGTTAGCCTATTCCGCACATATTGACAAAACAACGATTTACCTTAAATTCCACCAAAGGAATCTCTACGAAGTGATGTAAAACTAAGAACCCAAAAAAAAACAAAAACCTAAAGTAACTTTATTTATTAACAATTATATAATGTTTATTAAGCTGATGGGAGCAAAAAGCCACAATTAACCTCTGTGAGCTCGAAAGAGTTCCAACTACTCCACGTTTAGCATCTAACTTATATGAAACTCTATCATTTTTCGTTCTTCGCAAATTTAAAATCTTTACTAAAAAGATCCGTGAATGCTTAGTCTAATAAAAACAAGCTTAGCATATTAAAATCATCATAGGAAACTTCAAAGCTTGCTTTTTCGAGCTAGAATTACATTTTAAAGCTTCTTGTATAAAAGACTAGCAAAAGCTTAAATTTATATAATTTAAGGGGAAAGCTAGAGCGCAACATGCTTGATCAAGTCAAAATTTATTCCTTAAAAAGACAAAACTACGTGTCAAAACACTTATTCTATTTTTGAAATTTTTTTAATTTTGGCATATTTTTGCTATTTTTGGTGGCAAAACGAGGTTACGTGAAGACAAGGCAAATGCAAGTAAGATTGAATCGAAATATCTCCCCCATACAAGAATTACACATTGTCCTTAATGTGAGATTGTCACCCCCATACTAATTTCAAGGCATAATCCAAATATTAAAGGGTCTATACGCAAATCTAAAGCCGTTTATTAATTATTACAATAAAAAACAGATAGTCAATAATATCTAGGATATCGGATTCCTATAAATAACATGAAAGTGAGTGAAGATCGATGAGAACGATGACAAAACACGAGCATGAAAGGTCTTTAAAATTCCGCATCTGGACATAAAACACAAAACACGAAACACGAGAAAAGAAGAGGCAAGTCTCCTCACATCACACTTATTCATAATTATTATACTAATATACTACTACTACTATGGATAAGCATGTGTTGCCACCCACGAAGCACTTATTTTTGTTAACCGAGTCTTGAGCCTGACTCGACCCCGAATTTAGTGGCCCATGGGGAAAGTTTGGAGACCGGACACATTGGTGTATGTTTTCCCCCCCCCCCCCCCCCCCCCCCCCCCTATAAAAATAACAAGAAAAAAAAAATTGTTGTTTTTTGGTTTTAAGTCTATGACCTTTCACCTTGAAATTTGGTCCGTCGGTTTGAGATAACTCGATGGTTCCATAAGGGAAAACTTGAGCAACGGTGAACGGTCCGGTCCAACGGGTTTTGAGCTTGCTCAAGAAAATCTTTAATCTGGAATTGAAGAGAAGAACTCGATCACCAACGTTGAAAACGCGGTTCTTAATCTTGGAGTCATGAATCTTCTTCTTTCTCTTTTTTTGATTAAAGAGTTCTCATAGGCTTGATCCCGAGTCATTTAATTCATCATTTGAGCATTTTCCAGTGATCACACCGCGGTCCTTAAGGTCAAAATTGCAATGATTCACGGCCAATAGCCTTGTATTCAAGATCAATAGAAGAATACAAGCCCATTCGGTACACGATCTATAAGAGATGTGCACCGATGGTGTTTTTGAAACGTCAGAAGTCCAGCCATCCATCCAACTTATCAGACCATAAAGCATGATTTTCACCTATGGTCCTTTCTAAGATACGTTTCAAACCATGATTTGAAACCTCCACTTGTCCACTCATTTGTGGATGATACGCGGTAGAAAGACGTAGTAACTCCATACTTAGCTGACCTTGCAAATTTGGTCCATTGCAGAAAAATAGTACCTTATGCGACACTAATAATAGCACAGGATTCAAATCGGGAAAAAAAGATTTATCAAGACTTGTAACAACACTCGGCATCATTTGTGGGAGCTCTTTTGCTTCCCACCCATTTAGAAAATAAGCGACGACGACATGAAATGTACTTGTACCCTTTGAGAAACCAAACGGTCCCCATAAAATTGATGCCCCATACGTCAAAGATCTCGCAAACTTGAATTGCATTTTGAGGCATTTCCATCCTTTTGAAGATATTCCTTGACATTGACACGAGTTACAAGACGTAATCCAAAGTCGTGGCATCGGATAAAAACCACGGCGCAGAAACGAATCAAAGACTTTTTTAGCGGTGTAGTTTGCACTATGATGTCCCTCGGTGGGTCCATTATGGCAAGCTGTAGGGATATCAACGACTTCTTGGCCGTAAACACATTGTCTTATCACTTGATCCGCACCAATCCTAAACAAGTAGGGGTTGTCCCAAAAATAATGTCTAACATCCTTAAAGAACTTTTTCTTTTGTTGGGACGACATCCCTTTCACTACAAAATTTCCCGCATGGTAATTTGCAATGTCGGCAAACTATGGGGAACTAGAATCACCATGAAAAGATATCATTCTGAGGGTCTCGAAAGGAAATTTTTGTAATTTTTCTTTTTCATCAGATCACCTTGATGAGTTCTCTAATCTAAACAAATGGTCGGTCGCGAGATTCTCTGCCTCCTTTTTTATCACGAATAATAACATCAAATTCTTGGAGTAGGAGAATCCACCGGAGCAATCTCGGCTTAGCATCTTCTTAGCAAGAAGATACTTAAGAGCCGAGTGGTCCGTATACACTATGGTCTTTGATAAAACAATAAGCCGAATTTCCTCAAAGCCATACACGACGACTAATATCTCGTTTTCCGTATAGAGTATGTGCTTAATCATCCCGTCATTGGTCCTTACTTGCATAGTGTATAGGCTAAAAATGTTTGGTCTTACGTTGCCTCAAGACTGCACCTACCGCGTAATCACTATCGTCGCACATAATTTCAATGGTAGCGTTTTCCCATCGGAGGGCACTAAAAATTGGGCTTACGTTAACTTCTTCTTAAGTATATTAAACGCTTCAATACATTCTTTTGAAAAAATAAACGAAGTTTCTTTTTCAAGAAGATAGGTCATCGCCGGGAGATTTAGCAAACATCTTGATAAATCAACGATAGAACCCGGCGTACCTAAAAAACATTTGAATGCCTTGACGGAATGTCCAGATGAGGAGTTTTTAGCTATAACATCAACTTAGCTTTGTCGACTCCACCCAGACTTGAATCTTATGAACTAGAACAATGCCATCTTTTACCAAAAAATTCATTTCTCCCATTTAAGAACTAAATTAGTGTCATCGCACCGATTTTGAGCATTTTGTCTATATGAGAGGCATGACGAGAAAGATCCCTAAAGACCTAGAAATCGTCCATGAAACCTCCATTGTATTCCTCGATCATGTCATGGAAAATGCCATACAGATAACCTTAGAACTGCCCGGAAGCATTACATAAGCCGAAAGACATACGTCGGTAGGCAAACATCCTATAAGGGCAAGTGAAAGTGGTCTTCTCTTGGTCTTGCGGGTCAATCGGAATTTGAAAATATCAGAAAAATCTATCGAAAAAGCATTAAATTTTAAAACTCCCATCCCTGCTATCGATCTAAGACATTTGGTCCATAAAAGGTAACGAGAAATGGTCTTTACGAGTTGCATCATTAAGCTTTCGGTAATATATACAAACACGTTATCTGGTAACTAACCTAGTAGGTATCAATTCATTATCTTCGTTTTTAACTACGGTCATGCTACCCTTCTTAGCAACACAATAACGCTCACCTTAGGATAGGAAGTGGGTAAATTAACCCGACATCAAAGAGTTTGATAACTTCCTTTTTGATAACCTCGTGAATTTTTAGGTTCACCCTTCTTTGATGTTGGACCGCCGGTTTGAAATCGTCTTTCATTAAGATCTTGTGAGTACAAAAACTAGGGTCTATACCCTTAATGTCAGAGATTTTCCCATGCATGGCCCATTTGTGTTGATTTAAGTACCTTTAAAAAAAAAAGGTCGGACCTTTTCTCATCTTTAGTTCTTTAGAATTTATGACGGGTAATTTATTGGTTCCTTCTAAAAACGCGTATTCAAGATGAGACGGTAAATCCTTGAGCTCGAGCTCCGGAGGATCATCAATCGAAGATTTAATCGTTTTAATTTCCTCAAAATGAAGTTCTTTCGGAGGGAGAGGAGATGATGGATCATCATTTAATAACTTCTCGAGTAGAAGAAGGTCTCCCTCCGGATCAAAGTCGTCATCATTAATTCTCGGTGGAATAGAATCATTTGTAAGACAAGATTCGATTTCTTCCAAAATAAAGTCGCCTCCTTTGAAAGGAGTGAGAGAGGGAAAAGAAGTAGAAAGGACATGATCTAAAGACGGAGTAGGATTGCCACTTGTAGAACTATCCGAAAATCCGAGCACTTCTTGAGCATACTCCTCACATGAAACGTCGATGACATCGATTCGATTAACCGATTTAGCATCATTGTAGGAGTATCTCAAAGTTTTAAGCGCAATTTAAAAGTTATGGCTTCATCAATCATCTCGAAGAGTTTATTCTTACAGAAAATCCAATCAAAGCACTGCATCCTAAAAAATAGGTCTCCAAGAATTAAAGGAACCCGAGATCTAAACATAAACAGACACAACGAAGTCGCCGGAAAATGGAACTTTCCTACTTTTACAAAGACATCTCGGCAACACCGATGACTAGTAGTCATCGGCTGAAATTCCACGAAATCATCGCGTAGGAGTAAGTTCGAGGAGTGAGAGCTTCTTCCATATGGAAAGAGGCATCAAGTTGATGCTTTGCGCCAGAGATCAGTCCAAGGGCTAAGCATACCAACATCTCCGAAAAATCGCCTGGAATAAAAACTACCGAGTCTCCAATTTTTTTCAGGCAACTTTTTAGATAACGTCAAACAATGTCTCATTCACCGTGTTTTAGCTAAGTCAAACTATTTTCCTCTATTATTATAGAGTACTTTTAAACATTTAAGCAAATTTCAGCATATAAGAAAGCATGCCGCGAAACTATCTCAAAATGTAATTCCCTAAAGATTTCACAAATTTGAAATCTAGATAATCATCTTTTCACAGAGCTAATGTTGTTATCTCTTAAAGGATAATGTCTAAACATTTTAGGCTTAGACAACAACAGGCTCATCATTTGGAGCTAAATTTGACTACCGTAAGTGGATTTTTTGTACTTGGTTTTGCACCGTATCCTTTGTCACCTCGGGTTTCCGTTCACCACATAGGTAAGAGAAGAAAGGAGTGAAATGGGGGTCCGTCATAAAAATTCCACTTCGGTGTGATTGCTTTTAAGTCACCCCCCTTTTATTTCTAGGTTACAACGGTGTTGCAAGAAAGTGATCCCACCCGAAAAAAGCGGTATTCATTGAAAAAAAACTACTCATCATGTTCATATATCATATCGTTTTAACTCATTCATAAACATTCATAAACACATGTCTGGCCTACTCAATGTAGATATCCATCTCTTTTTTTAATTCCATCCTTAATTGCTTATTTTATATTGCATTACTCTCGATATTAACAGTTCATTTGCCTTCATAGTAGTTCGAGAGATCGATTGAAGGTCAAACAGAGGCGAAGCTTATAAATCGTTACCTTGTTTGAAATTAATTTCTCGTTTGATTATAACCCTTAATTTTGTTTGAAACGGTTTTTAATATTTTGCCGGGAGGAAAACCAGTGGTCTATTTGATTGCTAGCACGGATAATTTGGTCGCCTTGAGGACGATATCCTTGATTCTGATTATAGTTGCTGCGCTGCAGAAGCAAATTAAAAGGTTCCATCAGAGCAAGACACTCATATAGGGATGCGGACCACCACAAGTCACACACTTTTCTAGAAAATAGCTAACGTCTCTGGAGGGTAGGTCATATCATGAACGAAGCATAGCATAACGAACACAGTGGAGTGCCATCTCCGATGGACATGCCGTGGTAGAAGAAGAAGTAATAGTACTCACTTTGGAAACAACCGGTTTATTTTCGTGTGTTGCGAACGATTCAACTTATTTCAATAATTCAAAGGCCCCCCCAAATCCCCCCTCGAGGATCTTAGTCAAAAGATTACCACCAGGTCGCAGCATTCAAAAGAAATCTGAAGGATAGGTTTAAAGAAATGTAGGAAAGTATCAAGTTGAAGCAATTTCTGTAAAACCGTGATGTGGCATCGCACGAAGGAGAACATTGCAACTGTCCATGCCTTCACGTAAACTTTCCTCAAACTTGTGTTGAGAAATTTGTGATTTCATTTAGGAGATTTGTAGTTTTGGAAGAAGGAAAGAATTGGTTAATAAACTTGGAAATAAGATCTTCCCAAGTAAGAATAGAAAGAGGGGATTCTTTTTTGAGCCAAATACGGGCTGCCCCCTCGATAGAAAATGGAAAAAGCATAAGCTTAATTGACGAATTAGGCACATCTTTATACTTAATCGTGGAAGTAATCCTTTAAAACCAACGAATGTGAGCATGAGGATCTTCTTTCTCAAATCTGTAAAATTGTTTTGAAGTTACAAGATTTAGAAGTCCATGTTTAAGCTCAAAATTCACCGCGAGAATAGCAGGAGTAACGATAGCATCTCCGTAACCCTCGGTAGGTGCTTGGAGTAATTCCGCCATAGTACGTTGATCGGCCATCGTAACTACGAAAGTCTCTTCAAGAGAAAATGGTTCGACTCTTTGCTTGGAACGTCTACGATTACGACGTTTTGGAGTCGTGGAAGATTCGACAATTAAATTCGATGAAGAGCGGGTGCGCATACACTAAAAAATAAAATAAGATAAATAAAATGGAATAATATTTGTGTAACCGATAATCAAACAAGTGTACGGTAGCTCTCTAGAAATCGCACAAAGAAGCGGATGAGCGGGTAAGCGCGAAGCGTTTTAAAAACCTTATCCTTTCGGGTCAAAGTTCGTAGGATCAACCTTCTTAACCTCTTCTTAAAGTTTGTAATCTAAAGTAGCCATTTCACCAAGTGATCACAACGGTTGGTTTTTGGTTTGTTTTTATTTATTCTTTTGTTTTTCTAAAATACTTTAGAAAATTATTTTTGTTTTACGAAAATAAAAAAAAGAAATAAAATTGTCCCGAGGAGAAAATATTTTTGTATTTTTTTTTAGTTTTTATATAAAGTAAAAATAATAAAATGATAACTTCACGAGGAGGGTCTTCAAAACACTAATCCTCAAACTTCAACGCGATATTCGATACACACCTCCCCGGCAATGCGCCAAAACTTGATACAGCAAAATTAGCATATAAATATTTATATCATATATATATATATTATATATCTATATATATATATATATATATATATATATATATATATATATATACTAGAATACCAATTATCAAATAATAAGAGTAAGAGAAAGTATTCCGTTAAGAAATAAAAATCACTTTAGGAAAATTGATGACCAAATCTTCCCGAGTCGTATCCCGACAAAGCGTGAATTGAGAATCGGTTAAGTTCGTGATCGCGGGATTTAAATAGACAAGATTTGATTTGGATTCTATTTCTATTTGTGAAATGCAAAAACAATTAAAAGCAAGCAACACATAAGTAAATAAGGATTAAAGCTAAAAACGATAACGGGAATTCTAAACCACTAAAACCTAATTATCAAAATTTAAACCTTAAAAATGCAAATTTAATTTTTAAAAGTCCTAAATGATTAAAAATAATTTTAGAAAAAAGAATTAAATTTTTTTCACTTTTATTTAATTTTTTTATGAATTAAAAACTATTTTAATCTAGAAAATTAATTAAAAATACTAAACTAATTTATAAAAATCTAGAAAAATTACTAAAAGTACTTAAGACTAATACTAAGATAATGGTAAAAAGAAAATTCCAATAAGGGGAACTCTTGCAATAAGCGCCAAACACTGAAAAAAACTTCTAAGCTTAAACTAAAAAACAACCATACATACCAAAGTGGCCCAAAGGTCTAACAAAAGACCCAAGGGCGCAATTGTAAAGGTGTGTGTGAAGGAGAGTTACAAGTTCAATCTTGACCTATCCCTTAATGCTAAAATATTTTTTATTTGATTTCTTTTTGAAACTTTTATAGAGCAAGCTAAACTAAGCAAATTTAACAAATGGAATTTTGACTGAAACTCACTAATAAGCTAGAATAAGCTAGCTTAAAAGTGACAGAATAAAAAAAAACTTACTAAAGGCTTTTAAGCTAAATATGTTGATTTTAAGACTCAATAAGCTAATGTAAAGCAAATAAGCTAAAAACAGACAACTTTATAGACCTAATAAGCAACTATGACTAGAATTAATCTAACAAAATGAGCCAGAATATGCTCTACAAGCTTAAATGCATCTGACTTAAACATCACTTAAAGAACAAATGACCAACTTTAGGCATTGTTGAGATCAATAAGCTCTTTAATAAGATAGAAACTAAAAACAATGAAATTAACATCCCGTACACCCAAAAAACAAGATTTGAGAAAATTGGTTCAGAAAATAACTAGAATTTAAAAATGACAAGTTTACTACTAAACTATGTTTTTGGATTTTTAAAGTTTGAAAGACTACTTGTAGCCCTAAAGTTAAGCTAGAATAAGTTGTTTAAAAAGCTCAAAATGTAAAAACAGATCAAGCTTGATACCTAATGAGCTTATATTATCAATTTTAGATCCTTAAACAAGCTTAATCTAACCAGAAATTGAACTGGATTTTAAAAACTTTGAAAATAGACTTAGAAATTTTGATAGTTTTTGACTAAATCACACATGACAAATGCAGACTTAAACAAGATCTATTCTACCGCATAATGGACCATAAACAAACATGCAAATAACACCAATTAGCTACCAATGAAGATCTAAGAACATGAGCTATAATATTACCACAGATTCCAACTACTTATAGAAACAACCTTAAAACTTAGATCTAATCTTTAACAATTTAAGAAAACTAACTTAGAGACTGAATATCAGCTTGTAAAAGTTGACTTAAAAACCAAAAGTGACTAGCAAGCAAATAACAAAAAAAAAACCTAAAAAATCTGCTTTTGAATGTAGCTTACAAGAGCATATACTCCTGAACTTTTGTTCACTTTGCTTCTTGTCTGAACTATTGAATATGGATCTCTAAGAATTTGAGTGGTAGGATGAATAGAGTGTATCCTAGATTAGGGAATAGGACTAACATTCATAATGGTTTCTAAATTTGTGAAGTCAGCCACTTCACCCTCATCATCATAAGATGCACTTGTAAAGATCCCTTCACTTGGAACTTCATAGATATCCTCAAGACCAAGAATTTGAGAATCATCTAGATTAACATACTTGGATGGATCAGGATAAGATAGCCAAACAGCCTTAACATTTCTTGAAGGACTAGCAGTATTAACGGGTGTGCTAGTAGTATTAACATAGTTAGTACTGCTAGCTCTAGCAGCTCCTGCTTGAAGAAGCAAATCCTCAGTATCTTGAGCAAACTCCTTTCTAAGAGTTTCAGCTGCATCATTAGCTTCATTTTCTTGTCTTTTAAGCCTTTCAAGTTCCTCCAAAAAGACTTGATGTGCCTGATCTACTGGCTCGTCATTGGTCTTTAAACCAATATCCCTATTAGGCTTTTCACCTCCATTCTTTGCTTTTGAGCTCTTGATAGTTGAAGTATAAGAAGACCATAATGGCAGTACAAAGTATTCTTGAGCAGGTTCAGCCTCCATTTCAGAATTTCCTGCATTATTATTATCTTGTGTATCTGCACTATTATTAGCTTCTTTTAGACCTGTAGTTTTGTTAGCTTTATTCTCTGCAGTAACAGGCTGATAGTTCATTGAATTAGTTAAATAATCAAGATCAAACAGCCAAGTAGGTCCTTTCACTGCAACATTAGGTTTATTTTCTAAAAAGTTTATATGCAGGTTTTCTTTAACCCTCTTGGTTTCTAAATTGTATACCCTAAAAGCCTTGTTATTTAGAGAATACCCAACTAAAAACCCTTTATCATACTTTTCTTCAAACTTGCCCAGGTGGTCAATGGTATTCAAGATGGTCACATGGCACCCAAAAGGTCTTATATAGCTTATGATTGGTATTTTACCAGTTATAAGTTCATAAGGTGTCTTGTTTTGAGGCTTGGTCACTAATACCCTATTAAGGACATAACAAGCAGTACTAACTGCTTCAAGCCTAAAAGTGTTAGGAAAAAATGAATCTGCTAGCATAGTTCTAGCAGCCTCAATAAGGGTCTTGTTCTTTCTTTCAGCAACTCTATTTTGTTGTGGAGTTCTGGCATTACTGTATTCCCTCTTGATCCCTTTTGACCCACAGAATTCAATAAAATCCCTGTTCTTAAATTCTGTACCATTATCACATCTAATAGTTTTAACTTTTTGATTTTAATTGGTTTCTCAATTTGTCTTATAAAGTCCTTAAGGATTCCATTAGTTTCATCCTTAGTTCTTAAGAAGAACACCCAACTAAACCTGCTAAAATTATCAGTGATAACAAGGCAATAAGTCTTATGGTTTATGCTCCTTACAGATGTAGGTCCAAATAAGTCCATAACAGAAAGCTGTTAAGGGCTAACTAATAAGCACACTGGATTTGGCCTTGCAGGAGGCCTTGTGGTGTTTTCCCTCTCTGACAAGCAACACAGTTTGGTCATTTTGAAACAATCATTGGAAGGTAAACCTCTTACAAGGTTTCCCTTCATAGTTTGTTTAAGTTTTTAAAATTTACATGACCCAACCTCCTATGCCATTTGTTAGATTCATCAACTGTGGCCTTTGCAATCAAACAAGCTAAACCTCCAGAAAGAACAATTGATGGTCCTGATTAAACTGAATGGATCTTTGCAGCCTATAAAGGATGATAGCCAGGATGTATAAATACAAATGAACTATGTAGAAACAATGACTATGAATACTATTGTTAATGCGAAACTTAACACAGGTAACTAAAGAAGATCAATGAACAACTGAATAACAACTTTGTTAATGTGTTCTTGAAGATTACAAATTGCTAACTATGATATAATGATTTTCTAAGTTGTGTAATGCGTCAGTAAACTCGTCTGATGTTCATGTATATTTTTCTAACTATGCCAAAGGTGATCCTTTTATATACTAAGGATAACCCTAAATGGCTTACATATCGTTTTCTAAAATATCTCATAAATATCTTTTAGATATCTTCTCTACGGTACAAACTAACTTTCCTAGCTAACGGAACTAAACTAACTATCATACTTAATATTTGACTGGTCGGTACTAAGTTAACTATCAGTACTAACTATTTGTATTGTCGGTACTAAGTTAAGAAAACATAAATCCTAACAATCCTCCCTTAAACATGAATGTTATCTAATTTAAACTTGATGTTTCTTCAATCCTTTAAGCATCTTTTAACGCACAGAGGACGTATCCAAACATTCTATTATCAATTCTTAATATTGTACACTCTAACCTTCTGTAGCAGCAACCTTGTCTTTTCAAGCAATTCAGCAACATCTTTCAGATACTCATCAACATCTTGTTACCTACAATCCAACTATGTTGGCTTTGTAGTTTTTTGGCAAACTACCCGCCTATTAACGATTTGATGTTCCTTACCAGTAGCCGTTTGCTCTGGGATAGATAACTCTTTTATCTAAGAATTGGTGAGTTTAATTACCATACAGTTTTTGGTACACTGTCAACCACAACGGATTTGATTGTCTTTACACAAATACCATTGTGTTTGACTAGCCAATATCCATTGATTAAACCATATATTTTTTAGCAAACTATCATCTATCAACAGATTTGAGTAAGTCTTACAAGAACTGTTTGATCTTATACTAGCCAACTCTTCACCACGAAGCAAGGTGAGTTATTACCCTAACAATTTTTGGTAAATTGGTAAACCATAAACGGATTTGATAATCATATACCTCAAGCTGTTTCTTATGGACTAGCCAATTCTTATGTCATGTTAAGCATGGTGAATTGACAACCATTTGTTGTGTGTGGTTACCAACACTCAATCCCTTCTCACTTACATCATCTATTCTTTAGATTCTAAATCAGCAAGTACCTTCTTGATAAATCTATCATTCCAATGCAATAGTACTTTCTTCTTCAGACTCCAATTTTAGCTTTAGCATTTGCACCAGTATTTCCTTTTTCAAAGGATACTTCTTCTCTATTAGCATGTGAACGACTAATCCTTCATCAGTCATCAAAGTGTGTACCCCTGAAGAACTGTGCAGCTTCCAACTGACTACTTTCCATTCATGCTGTGAGTTCCAAAACTCATCTTGTTCATCTGGATTGAACATAACTATCAAATCTCCCCAAAGAACTTTATCAAAACCTTCAGGAATCTTATCTTGATATATGTCCATCACAGATTTAAAATACAGCATCTAAGTCTTCTCTGTCAAACACTGAAAGCACTCTTATCAATGTCTGAAGGCTCTAATATTGACCTTACTTCTTGTACCACATTCAGTAATTAATCTCTTCTGATCTCTTAGATTCATCAATCTGTGGTTTAGTGCCAAGATTCTCAGTCTTCCAGTCAATGATTGGATACTTCTTGTCAAGTATTTCATAGTCTACTTCCTTGTCCTCATCTGGAGCTATTGTCAAGCACAATCTCAGCTCATCATTCTCTTTCTCACTGTCAGATGGATCATCTTGAGAAGTATCTTGTTTGAATCTTCTTTTCCTTGACTTCATCTTTTTCTGTACCGGTGCTTTCTCTTTCCTTGTGTTCTCTTCACTCTCTCTCCTTGGAGGAATCTTTCTTCTTATTCATTACTTTTGATTAGAGCCTTTCATTCTTCAACAGACCCAATACAATGAAATCTTCATCTGACCCTTTTATCCTTTTCATACATTGCTTGAATGTCTTCAAACTTCTTACTCTTTAACCAGAAGGTTTGAAGTTCCCCACATGCATTAATAGTCATCATCTGATTTTTCGTATGATTCTTGGTTGGAGGTCTAGTTTCTTATGGCCTCTGATTTTGTTGAGCAGAAAATTTTCTTGAGCACAATATATCATGAAGGAACTTTGCTCTTTCTTCTATTGTGAACTACTCTCTTTCGCTTGCTCTTGAAGCTTCTCAGCAAGAATCTAATGCCTTAATTCTTGGCCTTTATATCATCACAAAAGTTTTTAATGAGAGCTTCATTTGTTGCTTTTTCTTCAGCAATTCGTTTCTCATCCTCTTACTCCCACTCTTCTTGAATTTTCCTAGCCAGTTCTTCATCACTCTCAAGCTGTTTGAATTTCTTCACAGCTTGAGGAATATCATCATCTTCACTTTCAGATTCATCCTCCTCTTCAATCTTCTTCTTCTCTTTGTCTTTTGGATCAATCTTTGGAAGAGGCTTTAATGTGAGAAGTGATCTTGTAGAAGTAGGCCTAGGTCTATCAATTTCTTCAACATCCTTCAATTCTACACCTTTCTCTTTTTCTTTAGAAGCAGCTTTGCTTGACTCATGTTGAGGATAAGTGTAGCTTTGTTCACATCATCACCAAATATCATAGAAGTGGGTGTTTGAGTGGATTTTGAGAGGCTTAGTAGCAACTTCTACCTTAGTTTTGAACTCAGTTACCTTCTGTTGTGCCCAACAGTACTTTCAACTTTTATCTTCAGTACCTTCTCTTTGCTCTTCAAGTACTTTCAAAATCTCTTCAGTAACCCGCATTGTGTTCATCATTACCTTTAACCTTGTTCATCATAGCTAACTTTGGATCCTCAGTACCTACTATAAAAAAAAACAAAAAACTAAAAACTACTACTAAAAAAAAAAAAAAAAACACTAAAAAAAAAAAAAAAAAATAACTATTGGCCTGTCAGTACTAACTTTTTCAAAGTCGGTACTAACTCCTTCCTTGTCAGTACTAACTACATCTTCAGTACTAAGTCTAACTTCATCAATCTCCTTGTCTTCATCCACCATTTCTCTTGTCCTCCCTTCACTTTGAGCATTTTCTGTTTCCAATGTGATCAATGTTATCTTCAGGCATTACATCAAACAGAGGATCTCTTTGAACATGATGATTCTCCCTTTGCATCTTCCTCCCTTGTTTGGATACAAGACTTATTGTGCATCCTAAGTTTCTTTCTAAGAGGAGCTCTTCCCTGGGAGTCTTTGCTGCAATGAGACAGTCTTCAGATATTGCCTTTGAAATGTTTATGACAGGTTTAGCTTGCCTTCTTGAGCTTGGTGACTGAGCCTTCAAGATTATAATTTCTTTGGCTTGAATCTGAAACATGATTACAAAAGAGATACAAAGATCCATAGACATTAGGAGATCATGTCTCCTCAATCCTGAAAGGGAATGTATCAATTGGATGCAATCTCCAAGATTCCACACCAGTAGTTTCTGAGATTAATCAGGAACAATAGGAGTGGGTGAAGTTCCTTGGTGAATACTGGGAGAAGGTCTTGGGAAGAGGTCAGTTGTTCTCCAAGTACCTCACTCGGTTGAGCAGAATGAGTCATTTGGGACTTTACTATGTGGGAAAAAAAAGCCAGGGTGAGGGTGATGGTTGTTCATCAGATAGTCTGTCTGAGGAAGCACCCTCATCCTGAGTTGGTTGGACCAACATAGTATCAAACAAAGGTGTAACTTTGCCTGAGAAATGTTTGCCCTTCTTTATCATAAAAGAAAAAACTTTACTAGTTAAACTATTTACAGGAAAGTGATCTAAAGGTACAGATATATTAGCTAATTTTCTACCTAAAAATATAGAAATAAAACGAGGATACATGACAAACTTCTTCTTAGCCTCTAGATGTCTAAGCATACCATTAAAAATTAATTTGGAAAAATTATACTTTTGATTAGTTGTTAAACAAATTACAGTTGTGGCAATATTTGTAGGAATTTGATCCCAAGAGGTACTTTTGGAACTTAAACAATGATTAATTGTGTGAAATAAAAACCTCCATTGGGGTGAAAACAAAGCTTTATTAAATGTTAACACAGTTAAATCCCCTTCATATCCCATAAGCTGAATAGCATCAAAGATAGCTTGATTTGGTAATGAGTCTATCCCATCAGCATCATCAAAAATAAGATCAGTTCGGATTGATGCCTCAGAGATAGACACAAACTTGCCAGCTACTTTGGCAGTTATGTGCCTAACATTGTTGATTGTTTTGGACTTAGCAGACGTCCAAAACTGTTCAACGAATGTGGTCGAAACAACAGGACTTACAGTGAGCGCATGATAAATATAACTTCTCCGAAGAAAATCAATGACTTCATGAAACTCAACATTCCCTTCAGTCTTTTCCAAGTATGCGATCATGTTGTGCTTAGGACAGGACTCAAGAGCAGCCATGTTGCTTAGAAGAGAGAGATCGTCGGTAAGAGAGATTAGGGCTTGTAAAGAAGAATGTCAGTTAGAGAGATTGCTTGAGTAAGTGTGCGATTGAGATGGATTCTTATAGGTTTAGGAGACCTAATTTTAAAGAAAACGTTCCAATTTACACTTTGTACCCTTGGCGGTATTTTTCTCCAATGTCTCTTTAGCGGTACAAACTTTGCCCAGCGGTACTAACTTTGCATGGTCGGTACTAACTTTGTCCAAACAAAGAATGAACAATGTAAGTATCAGGAATGCTTCAGTACCATCAGTAACTCTTTTCAGTGACTCTCTAAATCTTCTTAAGGCGTTGTCAAGCATCACTTCTAGTTAATATGTATCCATACACTAAAAATTTCATACAAACTATTCAACTATACAACACTAACTAATTGCTAATATTTCTACTAATAGTAGTACTTACTTCTAGGGATAGTTTAAAAGCATACTAAATCTCTAATCTGAAATTGTTTGCTTGAGATGCATACTTCCCTCATTAATAACCATACTCACCAATTTACCTGGCACACATCGCTCCATTGTTACGCATCCCCTTTGTTGTCAAACATGACATAGACTCGTCTCTTGGTGGGTCGAACCACACCTGCAAATACTCTTTGGATGGTCTACATAATCTCATGTCTTCAAAATGCTTCACAAGAGAATTCTTACTCTGAATCCAAGCATGAACAACTTGAGCAATCTTCTTACTCTTGAACAACAGCCAACTCTTTCTGGTAATGCAAACATGAGATTTCCAAACTGCTTCAGAAGTCGTAAAGTTCACAAACGTATACCCGACATTCAGACAATGCTTAACATCAGTTGGTAGAAAGGTGGAGCATAAGGGTTTAGGGGTTTCTTGGAACAAGTTTGATTTGCCATGGTGTGTTTTACCTCTTTCATCCACAGATGACCCACTAAAAGTACGGTAAGAAAAAAAATTAGTTCACGTTGAGTAGTGTTCATAATTAGATGTGTGTGAGTGTTTTGGGGTGAAACTATGCGTGTGAGAGAGATGATATGTTCAGGAGATGAGAGGTTTTATAGACAAAACTTCATATTGCCTCCCTTTAACCAATGTAGCTTATGGATTTATCATCCCAATTGAAACAACCATAGAACTTGAAACTCGGCTAACATCAAAATGCCTTGTGATTAGTAGATCAGCTACATTGTCATTATGTGGATCTTATGCACCTGTATGTGTTTCTTCATCATAAGCAATTCTAGGTATGAAGTGGTATCATAATAGCAAATTTGCTTTGTCTTCGAATGATATTTGGATTCTTTTACAATGCAAATGTGATCTTTCATTATCAATGTAGATCTTTGTGTTCATGAAGTTGAACCCATAGTCTAACATTTGATTTTGAATCCATAAAACTTGCCCACAGCAGCTTGCAGCAGCAACATATTCGGCTTCTGTAGTAGAAGTGGCCACAATGGTTTGCTTTTTGCATTGCCAAGTAATGAGTCTCCTGCCAAGAAATTGACAACCTCCTGTTGTGGATTTCCTGTCAAGATTTGCTCCAGCATAATCACTATCTGAGTAGGATTCCAAGTCAAATGAAGACACTCTAGGATACCAAAGGCCCAGTTTGGGTTTGCCCTTTAGGTACCTAAAAATTCTTTTGACAGCACTTAAATGAGAGGTCTTTGGAGTGACTTGAAACCTAGAACAAGCACAGACTGCAAACATAATGTCAGGCCTAGAAGCAGTCACATACATTAAGGAGCCAATCATTGACCTATAGAGATGGACATCAACATCACTGGCTTCCTCATCTTTGACTAAAGGCTTCTGAGTCTCAATTGGTGTACTGGCAGTCTTAACACTTGCAAAGTTAAACTTCTTCAGGATTTCAGCAACATACTTATCCTGGCTTATAAATATACCATCTGGTTTCTGTTTGACTTGTAGGCCAAGAAAGAAAGTGAGCTCTCCCATTGAACTCATCTGAAATCTACTCTTCATCAATGCCTCAAACTATTGCACAAGACTTCTTTGTAGCACAAAGATTATTTCATCCTCGTAGATTTGAACTAAAAGGATATAATGTTTTGTCCTTCTTTAGAAGAGAGTTTTGTCAATTGTCCTATTATGTATCCATTCTTTCAACAAGATGTGGATAAAAGTAGCATACCAATGGCTCTGGGTGCTTGATGTAACCCATACAGAGACTTAACACTTTGTAGGACTTTCTCAGGATACTTAGGATTCTAGGAAACCTGGTGGTTGAGCGACACATATACCTCTTCATCAATCTTGCCATAGAGGATAAGGTACTATTCACATCCATCTGATCGACTATTAAAGCCCATTATACGAGGCAATGCTAAAAAAAGATCCTTATGGCTTCAAGCCTAGCCACAGGAGCAAAAACCTCATCATAGTCTATTCCTTCCTCTTGCCTGTGTCCCTGAGCAACCAATCTAGCTTTATTCCTGACAACCACTCCTCTTTCATCCTTCTTATTTTGGTACACCCACTTTGTACCGATAGCCTTTTTCCCATAAGGCAAATCTACTAGGATCCAAACTTTTTGAATCTCAAACTGCAACAATTCTTCTTGCATAGCATCAACCCAGCTTTCATCTTCAAGAGCTTTTGAAATCTTCTTGGGTTCATGTTGAGATAGAAAACAAGCAAATAAACAATGATGAAAGTCCTTATGATTGTTTCTCCTTTGCTTTTGAACATAACTAACAAAAGCATGAGCTTCAGAACTTTTATTTACTTTGCTTCTTGTTTGTACTGCTGATGTTGGATCTCCTAGAATAAGTACTGAAGGATGAGAGGGATTTATTCTTGATGTGGGAATAGGACTAACATTCACAACTGTTTCCAAATTTGTGAAGTCAGCCTCTGCACCCTCATCATCATAAGATGAATGTGTAAAGATACCATCAGTAGTATCTTCATGAATATCCTTAAGTAGAGGTATTTCAGAGTCATCTTCTTGGGAATTGGTTGTGTCAGAAAGAGATAGTCCCTTATTAGGACTGGCAGTACTAACTGGTATGCTAACAGTATTAACAAAGTTAGTACCGCTAGCTTTAGCTGTTGTGCTAACAGTACTAAAAATGTTAGTACTGCTAGACTTAGCAGCTCCTGCCTGAGTAACCAAGTTCTCAGTTTCTTGTTCAAGATTCTTCCTGAGAGCTTCAGCTTCCTCATTAGCTTCCTTTTCTTGCCTTTGAAGTCTTGCAAGATCATCCAGAAAGACTTGTTCTTCCTCTCTTGGACCTCCTTTCTTATTATCTGATTTTGAAGCAGATGAGTTTGTGGAAGAATAGGAATTCCATATTGGCAGTTCAAAGCAGTCTTGATCAAATTCATCTTCTTTTTCAGAATCCCCAGCAACAATTTTGTCTTTTGTGCCTGTATTTTGGTTAGATTCTTGTTGACCTGCATGAAGGTTAGCTTGATTCTCTGATCTAACAGAATGATAGTTCATAGAATCAGTCAAATAATCAAGGTCAAAAAGCCAAGTTGGTCCTTTCCCTGCAACATTAGGTTTGTTCTCTAAGAAGTTTATGTGCAGGTTTTCTTCAACTCTTTTGGTTTCTAAATTGTATACTCTAAAAGCCTTGCTTTGTAGAGAATACCCAACCAAAAATCCCTCATCAGATTTTCCAGCAAACTTGCCCAAGTGGTCTATGGTGTTCAAGATGGTCACATGGCACCCAAAAGGTCTTATATAACTTATAATTGGTGTCTTACCAGTTAAAAGTTCATAAGGTGTCTTATTATGAGGCTTGGTCACTAATACCCTGTTTAGAACATAACAAGCAGTACTAACTGCTTCAGCCCAAAAAGTGTTAGGTAAAAATGAATCTGCAAGCATGGTCCTTGCTGCCTCAATAAGGGTCCTGTTCTTTCTCTCAGCAACTCCATTTTGTTGTGGAGTTCTGGCATTGCTGTATTCCCTCTTGATCCCTTTTAAACCACAGAATTCAATAATATCCCTGTTTTTAAATTCTGTTCCATTATCACATCTAATGGTTTTAACCTTTTGATTCAATTGGTTCTCTATTTGTCTTATAAAGTCTTTAAGGATTGCACTAGTTTCATCCTTAGTTCTTAAGAAAAATGTCCAACTAAATCTGCTAAAATCATCAGTGATAACCAAACAATAGGTCTTATGGTTTATGCTCCTTACAGATGTAGGTCCAAACAAGTCCATATGAAGAAGTTGTAGGGTGTGGCTAATAGAGCTAACTAACTTGGCCTTACAAGAAGCTTTGTGTTGCTTTCCTTTCTGACAAGCAACACAAGTGTGGTCATTTTGAAAAAGCTTTGTAGGTAAACCTCTTACAAGGTTTCCCTTCACAAGTCTATTTAAATTTTTGAAATTTACATGACCCAACCTCCTATGCCATAAGTTAGATTCATCAGATGTAGCCTTTGCAATCAAACAAGCCAATCCTCCTAAAGGAACAATGTTCTCTAAATTGAAACTGTACATATTGTTTTGTCTGGGAACTTTAAGTAATATTTGATTTTCATCAGGCAACTTAAAGTCTGGAGACAAAATAAGACATTCAGTGTCAGTAAACAGAACCTTGTTCATTTTGTCACACATTTGTGACACAGAAAAGAGATTGAAATGCTGAAGTTCTTTCACAAAGCTTACATCCTCAAAATCTAACTTACCAGTTTGTATTTTACCTTTCCCAGTAATATATCCTCTACTCCCTCCAAAGGCAACAGGGCCACCATTAATGTCTTGATAGTCGGCAAGGTAAGTCTTGTTCCCTGTCATATGCCTGGAACATCCACTATCAATTATTCCTTTATTCTTTAAAGTTCTGTGTGGATTTTCCTGCACATTCAAAAGAAAGAGTTTAGTCTCTCTTAGGGACCCAAGCCTGTTTGGGCTTGAGTCTGCCTAGTGGATCTTTTAAAGATGAATGATTTCTAAGGCTAGATCCACCATTGTATTTGGAGAGGATACTATTGTTGTATCCAGGTTTGCTCCATTTACAACTTGCTGAGGACTTAACAGCAATGACCCATTTTTCCCCAACAGTACTAACTGCTTTTACCTTAGCAATATAAATCTTTTGGTTTGTCAATTTTGTTCTTAGTACTGTTGTTCCTTTTAAAGGCCTTGAGGATAGTGAATGAGTTTTGTTAAAAGCATTTTGTGGTCTTACATCATTCACAGAGGGCTTAACAGTATTAACTTTCAGAGCAGTGCTTGTTAGTACTGTCTGTTTGTTAATATTTTGTCTAGCAGTACTAACATAGTTAGTACCGCTAGCTTTAACAGTATTAACTGGATTATTTCCAGTTCTTGTTTGTACTGCCAAAGTGACAAACTGAACTGGAATTATTACCATTCTAGTTAGTACTTAGCTGAAGGAACAAATTGGTTTTATTATGTCACTCTTGCACATTATTCCAACCATTGTTTAACTCAGCTTTTCTTACCATCCTCTTCTCATTCTTATTAAATGATTGAGACTACCACATACAAAACATGCTCTTACAGTAAACCCATGCCCCAAACCTTTCTTGTCAACTTTAGGTTTTTGAATATGTGTGAACTGACTCTTAACATTATCCCTAAGAGTTTTTTTACTTGCTGGAAGCACAACTAGGTAATTCATGTTGTTTTGTTTAGAATAGACCTCACACTCATACACTATCTGATACATACTCCTCAATGATAGGAGCATCAGACCAAACCTTTAGGTTACATTTTACATTAAACATCCATTAACAACTGGATCAGACACCTAATTTAGAGGTTCACACTAATGTTAGATTCACAGGTAGCAAATTCCCTGATTGAGATTCCAGATCCATAGGTTGAGTCTGTTTGGACATATGTAAATTAAATCATCTATTTCTACACAGTCCTGAAGGCATGTAATTTCCTGTCATGGGTGGGGGTACAACATGCATTCCCTCTGGCTTGTAACAAACCTATCATACAAATGTTGATTTTCTCTATCCACTCTTATTTATCATAAACACACTCTGCAATACTTCATTTTCATAGCTTAAAATAACAATCAAAATCTGTGATCCCCATACCCAAGCCCCAAACTTATCCATTAGCACTCATTTGGGTATTTAGCAGTATACTGAAGATTCTTAGAAGAATTATGCATTTTTCTACTGTAGCCTTTAAATATCTTTCTTTTCTTTTTGAGCTTCTACTACTAATTTCTTTATTGATGTAGAGAACTTCCGTTTTATCATCTAAGTCTATTTTCATAAACTGTTATCTTTTGAATTATAAACCAAAGTGTCACTGTGATGAGCCAAACTAACTGTGCTTCAACTTTCTTAAGACTTGAGAATATGCATTTTTATTTCTATGCTTGATTATTAAGTTGTTCTCATCTGAGCATCATAAGACAATTTTTTAAGATTAGCATAAGACTCTTTAACATTATTTGAACATGAAAATTACCTCCGGTGACCTGAGTCTGAGCTGTTGCAAGCACATCAAAGCATAATCTTCACTCCAAATGATTTGTCCAATCCACACCTCTCCCATCAATTGTCACCAATAAGCCTAGAATCCTCCTCTGTCCAGTTCTGCTCCATCCTTGTTTCCAGATTCCATGCATCACTCTCCTGTTAACTTTAGTTTCCCTTCATTCAATACACTCTCTAGGCAAAATGTCCCCTGTTTGTGGCAATGTAGCAATTCCGCCACTTTGGTTTTTTCAAGCCTACAGGTTCTATTGCATCAAATTGGTAGGCTTTCTACCAGTCATCTAGTAAAACTTTTATCATTCTCATTGAGATCATGGCCACTTGCCACTTCAAGTCCATTTCTTCTAGGTCACATTCATCAAGCTGGTCCAAGTCCTCATGATCCAGTTTGAGCAACTTGAGTGATTAAGCAAGTAATAGTATGAAGAAGTATTTCAAACATTGAGTTTGGCCAGAAGATTGGGGAACACACTATATAGCGGTAACTAACTCCATTAGTACAGCTGGTGTCTCAGAGACAAAAGCTACATTTTGCGGTTTGAGATGAATTCTGTAGAGCCTTTTATATACCTCAAAGACTCCTTAGAAATTGTTGTACAAATCTCAAAACTTAGACTGTCCCACCCTTAGATTTGGTCCCTCATTATCAAGGAAAGCTTGTACCAATGCAGAAGGTAGAGAAATAGAAATATTTTATTTGCATCCTCTGTAGATACACTGCTCCATGAATCTCTAACTGACTCAGGAGACGTGAACCTTTCATAGCCCTTTGTGGAAGCCCTTCCTGTGTTGGAATACAGAGAATCCTTCCAAACTGTTCTTCAAGATATACTTTGCATCTTCTTGTATTCGTCATTTTCCACCAATCTAGATTTTATGGCATCCCACATCTCTTTAGTGATCATATCTTATGGAATTAGCAAGTAATGATCTTCTGGTAGGGCCATAATCAAGGTGGTCCTTGCTTTTCTCTCTCTTTTTATGGCTACAATATCTTCTACAGTTCTAGGAGGCAAAACCTTAATTTGTCCTGATGTATCTGTAGTGATTGATACAAGACCATTCCTATTTTGTATAACCTCCTAGATTGGATAGTCTGTATGGGCCAAAATAGTGCTGCCTCTTCCATCGCCCCAGATATCATATTCTCCTCACCTTTTTGAGATAAGGCAGCTTGATGGTGACACTGTACGAGAGTTTAGTGGGTTGGGTGTTTGTGATGATGGTAGACGGTGGTGGTGGTGGAATTTCATCTTGTGATGATGATGCAGACATGTTTAGTTAAAGAGTATGAGAGTATGATTTGATTGTTCTTTTTATTCAGAGTTTCTCACAGGCTCTGATACCACTTGTGAGTCCCTAATGAATAACACTGCAACCTATTAAGGATGAATAGCCAAGGCACGAATAAATACAAATTTACTGTTTATACAGAAACAATGATTATGAATACTATATGTTGATGCGGAATCTCAACACAAGTACTAAGAAAAACAATGTAAAACTGAATAATAACTTCTTTTAATCTGCTAGAACGAAAACAGATTCCTAACGTAGACTATAGTAGATTTTTGCTGTGAGCTATCTTGAAGTCGTCTCTCTAACTATGCCAAACAGGAAATCCTTTTATAGACTAATGATAAAACCCTAACTGACTACAAATCCATGACATATCATTATCCCTAATTATCTCACACATATATTAATAAACGGTACTAACTATTTTCTACTAACAGTACTAACTATTTGATCAGTACTTACATTTTGTACTGTCGGTACTAACTATAACTATTAGTACTAACTATTTGTACTGTCGGTACTAAGTTAGGAAAAATAAATCCTAACATGGATTATTTGAAAGAAAGCGAGATGATGATTAAGGGAATGTGTGAATGAAGACTCTGGGAGATTTAAGACCATTTTACGACTCTTTTGACCTTTTAGATTTGTGACACGGACGCGAAGAAAGTATCTAGTATGAGAAAATATATACCTAAAGGCATAAGACATATAAATGTAAACATGCAAGTTTATCCAAGCATGCATTAACAAAATAATCAACGAGATTAATGTGTAAGACTATACAACATCTAAAAGTTCATTGTTATACATCAGAATGACATAGTGTAGGTGCATAATTAACACATGAGTAATGTAAGTTGATGCATACATAACATGATAATTTTAAATGCAATCATCATGTAAAACATGTTAGCATTTAGAATTTATGAGCATGTGTTATTTAGATAAACTAATAAACTAAGAGATATTTTACTAAATTGCTAGAAAAAGGCAAACGACTTTACAATAGACAGGCATTTAATAGCTAAGCAAATAAAGGTCGAGCATCCAGACAAACATGAAGGCATATAATTGCATTACATAGGAGCAAGTTATCATCTTAAAACTTCAAAGCACATATGTGAGGTGCAGGTTGTCTAGATTGACTAATGAGAAACCTAATATCTACTTGCTTAATGTGCACTCCTAATGAGATACAAAGTCCATTAATGTAGACTATCATTAGGCATATTTAGGAAGAGCCATTTAACCAAATTAGAGAATGAATATGAGACTATCACTGGTGGTGCTTAATTCAGGCTAAACACGACCATTTTTATGAGTTATACCACAAACCCAGCATCACTCTTAGAAGCAATTCAACCGTTAGGTCAAACTAAATTTCTAGTCAATAATTCCCTCTAGTATCTGTCTCATGTTGACAAAATAGAATACCTTATATTTGCCTAATGATGTGATACAAAGATTAATTTGTATGTCTCTTTATCGAGGCCTAAATATGAACTCAACTAAACATGCTTTAATTTTGTACGCATTAATCCTAATCAAGATGTATGGAATTCTAGGGTTGAGTGAGAGAGAAAGCAAGTTGTTGTAACTTTAAAAAGAATGAGTCATCTTGAACCTAGGATTCTGTATAAGAGTGACAATATGTAATGTAATATATTGAGAGTGTTCAAAGAATGCACCTTTACATGTCTTTTATGAAAGAAATCTAATTAAGGTTACTTACCTTAATATATATTGTGAATGTTTCTTTTAAGAACAATGAAATGATTTAGGTGTGGTTGTGGTTTTTGGGGGTTATTACTAAAGGTAGATATTCCTGTCTGTTGGAATTTTAAACAAGAGATTGACAAGAGGAAGATGTTTAAATATGTTGCCATAGGGCGAATCCACCTAAATCGAGGATGAATCTAGGACGAAGGATCCATCTATTTGTGGAGGTGCCAAATTTAGGCAAGGATAATGTTCCTATTATTTAGGAGATGGTGTTGATATTAGGTTATTAAGAGAAGTTTATATAAGTTATAAGGATTCTTGGTTTGAGTTTTAGGAAATGACATCCAAGTCTTTCTTATCAAGTTGGAATACTTATGAGTTTCCTAATGGAAATTTGTAAGTAGTCAATCCTACTTATCATGTGCTAAGTTTAGCATGTATAATTTGACCATAGCTAATAACACAAACATTTGAACATTTTAGACTCAATGAGACATCTTCATTGCAAGTGCGAGTTGCAATTTGATGACTAATCTTGTTGTCTTGCAATCGACTTCGTGATTTCATGTAATAACCAAGAATGGTTAAACATGTAGACTCGGAAATATATATGTGGTCATTTTATTGATATTTTCATGATCTAGATAAATCCTAATCTCGATTTTATGTTCATATTCTAAATTTGTAATTAGATTGAATAGTGAGGTTGATCATCGTTTGAATAATAATCATCTTCATATTTGAAATCCTCTTACGATTACTTATTTAAATAAAGTACATTAATGGTTTGTGAAATATGTTCAATTATTCGTAGTCCTAACCTTAGATGGTTAAAAGGTCTTATTTGGTGAAGAAGAAATATTATGCTTATTTGGTAAAGTAAGAGAAAATTTAAATTAGAAGAGAGTTGGAGTTTTGAGTTGTGCTTTTAATTGTTTGAGAAAAGTTACATATGTTGTGCATTTGCTCATGTTTGGCTTTTCAGAGATGACGACTTTACCAAGTGCATTGCAAGGTAAATTACTTGAATATTTTGGATAAAACATTCAATTCGTCAATCCTACTTCATTGTGTACTTTATGCATATATTTACAAAATATTTAGAACACAACTATTGGACATAGAGACTCAATATGACATCATTTATACAAGTGTGAGTTATGATCCGATGCATATTCTTATCATCTTTGAGGATGATGTCAATATTTTCATATCAATTGAGTGTGATTGAGTATGTAGGTTTAAGATGATATCTCTTGTTATATTTTGATATAATCTTAAAGCTAGACAAATAAGAATCTGATTTCATGTCCATACTCGAAAACTTGTCAATTAGAATCAATAATAATACCAATCATAGTTTGGATAGTAAATCAATATATATTTGAAATCTCTCTTGACCCTCACGAACACTCTTTTAAAAGAAAACAAATAAATATTTTCATACTTTGTTCTATTAAACATACGACTAGTTTTAAATGTGAGGTTGATGAATAATGACAAGTTAATTTCTTACTTCATAGTATGCATAGTTTTTGGCATTTTATGAGTATATAAATGATTTTTCTAATCATTTTTATCAAACACACATCTTTTGTAAAATAATATATGTTTATAAAAAGAATATAATTATGTGTATGTTAGAACAATGCAAGCACAAGCAAAGTTTAAAAAATACATTTTCTTTTACTTAAATACTAATGTACTAATATGATCTTTTCTTTTGTTTAACCAACCCAAGGTCAAACAAGGCAAGACGATGAAAAGATTTAGACATCTTGTTGGAAAAAAGTTAATGTGTTGGAAATATTTTAGTGACGGGTTTTAACATATGATCTTATGACAATATTTTCCCACAGACTTGATAAACTATTAAACTCTCATTCCTATGTGGGTTACTACACTCAAATTGATTTACAAGATGTTTATGTAACACTTGTAAATATAGGGATCTATGCTTGTATGCAATGTACAAAAAATTTCGCAACTTAACGCAAGTGATCTAGCGTAATTCCTATTAGGCATAATCTGGAAAACTAGTAACAAATAAATAGTGTACATGTGTTTAGAAATATAAGTAGCTTAATTACAAGTAGCAATGCTCACCAATTAACAAAAATTAAAAAACACACATAATCATTTAGCATACTCATAAAGATATTTGTCACGGTTTGTGTGTTAGATACAACAATGTATAATTAGCTCGATTTTATTTGAAAATAAAATGGTTTCCTTCTCATTTCAAAAATTAATCAAGATTAATATTTTGAAACTATAAATACATTATTTTTCAAAGATACATCAACTAGAAATGCCCGACTCGAAGGAAAACGTAAAATACAAGTTTTACGTTAGAACGAAACTCAATGTTTTGAACATTATGTAATAATTTGCATTTCTGACTTACTTAAGTTTGAAAATATGATTGGAAATATTTTTAAATGAAAGTAGACTCAGTTACTTTTAAAATGGCTGGTGGCACGACTTCTATGGACTTACAGTTGATTTTATATGAATTTTTAAAGTTTGCCAAATTCTAACGAAATAGACAAACGGCCCCCGAAAAGGTATAAGGTGGGAGGTTAAGTTGTGGTTTGGGGTTAAGTGAGGTCGGCCAAAACACACAAATATATGTAGGACCCTTCCAAACATTTTAGGGCACCGCCACCAGTGACCCAAAAAACACGTTTTTATATAGAATCATATGGTGACTTAATGGAAGCATGTAGGACTTCGAAAAGTTGTTCCAGCACATAAATTACGTGTTTTAGACGCCATTTCTAATCTTACGACTAAAAAAATATATTGACATTTCAAACTCTTTTTATAAGATTTCCTTCAAGCTATTATACGAATTATATCTGACAACAAAATTATTACGAATCAAGCAACAAAATACTTTTCATATTTAATCTCCCTTTTATGGGTAATTTGATACATGGATCTTACTCTATTTTAGAAACCATTTGTTTTGAAAACTAGAGTGACGTGGTTCTTGATACCAATTGTAGAACACGTAGAGGGTTGAGGGTGAATACGTTTCCATTTAACAACATAAATCTTTCGTATCAAATCACCAATCAAGTTTGACATAATATTATAAGTGTTGATCATAGATCTATAATAATTAATACATATTCTAACAATATAACCACATCCACAATATTTACTACAAATAACTAAATAACCATACGTAACATGATATACACAACAATCCACACAATCAAGAGCAAAATGCAAATGTAAAAGTAAAGCGGTAAATGTAAATAAAGATAAGTAAAGCGAAAGGTAAACGAATTTGCAAACCGGACATGGTGATTTGTAGTGGTTCGGTCATGAAGCTCCTCTTGTCTTTACTCAACTCCCCGAGTATCGAACTCGAGAGATACTTCACTAATCAACAAGCTCCCTTTAGGCGGAGAAAACCATTACACGTCGCTTATACCAATAACGGACACTAAGCTAAATGTCGAGTCCTTCTTCGTGTACAACTAAACCCGTTATGTTTTGTAGCTCTACATAACAAACCTTGTGTTCTATGGCCTAAACACATAAACCGCGTCGCTTACATTATTTTCCGACACTAAGCTAAATGTTGAATCATAATCTTAGCTAGAACCAAGCTACCACTCCATCAATGTATTTTGAGGCCTAAAATACTAACCGACATACAAGCACTACTTCCGGATTTATACACTATCTACACAAATACACAAGAATTACAATATAAAAATCGACTCTACTCTATGACATACAAGTGATCAAATGTAATCACTTCCATTCAACCCAATCTACTACATGATTTACAAGTAAATAAGGATGATCACTTCTATGCAGAGACATCCTATACTTCACTAAATATATAACAAACCGCAATTTTCATAAATGTAAATATCCATCTATTAAGTTAGATGATGTAAAATCTATCAATTATATATGAACTCACATTTTTCAGGGAAATTTTTCGCTTTATTATATTACTTACTTTGCCAATATCTCAATATGCAATATTTCTTGCATAACTAAAGTTAACGGGCTCAGACAACCTACATATGGCAATCTTATCTTCATATATGTCAAGCAAACATCATAATATGTCAAGTCAATATCATAATATCATTTTTACAAGGTACATTTCTCATATAAGGTACCATTTGCAACATTATATCAAAACAGGCTTTAAACCGTTATCATATACCTTTAAACCCTAATTCCATGAAGGGTTAACATCTAAAGTGAATGCACAAGCTACTAAAGCATATGTACAAGTAATATAACATCTCATTTGAAATATAAAATCTCTTCAAGTCAAGGTACAAGTCTTTGAAAGCTCAATCTATAAGTCATTAAGCATGATCTCCAAAATAGCCGTTTTACCTCCGTTTTCATTCTAATTTCTTCACCATCATTTGTGTACAAGCTACTACACTCAATATAAAATGTGTAAACCCTAATTTTACTATTCATAAGATTTCATACATCTTATTGCACTCAAAACCCTAAAACCGAGCTAGTTTCTAAACCATGACCCGTTTCTTCATTTTTATCCATTGTAAACCCAAACCAACACTCAATTAAGTTATAATAACTTAATTTACAACATTCTCAATCATATTACATCATCATTACATCAATTCACTCCAATTATAAGCAAAACAAATCCAAGAAACCCTAATTGTGCCCTAATTTGAACTTTGACCCGTTTACTCATTTTCTACCCATTTTAACCCAAACCACCTATCAACTTTTGATTATAATCCTTAATATGAGTCTTAGGATCTGTAACCTATCATTCCTAATCAAATGTACATGAAATTCAAGCTTGAAAACCCTAATTGAGCCCTAATGTACCCGAAATCAAAAACCTTTGCAAAGTGACCCATTTTGAAAGTTTTTCTTACAACCAAGCACCTCAATGACAAGCACCTTACCTCCCTATCTGCTTACAAGCACCTCTCTTCAAATATCTTCATCGTATATAGTATAAAATTGACACATGGTTCCTTGTTCTTCCTTTTCTTAGCCGCGACATACAAAGAGAAAACCAACACACCAAAGCTACTTCCTAGCTTATACAACTCATAGACTAGCTTCTACACATCCCTACCTAGCTTATACACATGTCCCATCTCAGATTACAAGCTTACCTAGAGCTCTAAGGGCCATTCGACTATAAATAGGGACCATAACACTTCATTTTTCTTCATGTCCCACTTCCTCCTCTATAACCCTTACATAGAAGCAATCCTATAATCTAAGAGATCCTAAGAGGTCTTAAGAAGGCTCAAATTCAGAAAGGAATCAAAAGAAACCAAGAAACGAAGCCCCAGAGTTGTTATTCTAGGCGTACGAAGCTAAAAGTCCTGATTCCGACCCATTCCTAAGCTATAAGTTAAAAACCAGGTTCTCTAAGCTTATAATCTATTGTCATACCTTCATAATGTTCATATGATCATGCTAAAATCATAATATAAAGCTTTGAACTCAAAAACCTATGTGTTTTACCTTTTTGATCCAAAACCGTACACCCGAAACCCTAATTTCATGTTTTTACTTAATCTATGAGCTAAACTTGTAAACTATTGTTATAATCTATCCTAATAAGCTTATATAATGTTAAAATAAGTGCTTTGATAAGTCATGAAAGAATTTGAACTTAAAACCCGCGCGTTTTCATTTTAAAACCCTAATATGACCCGTTTTGCTTCCTAGCTTAACGAATCGTTAATTTAAACTTGCGTTGTGTTAAATCTTCATATTTTAGTTTATTATAACTTATAAATGTCTATTGAAATGTTAAAATAAGCTTGCATGGCAATTTGGACATGTTTTGTAAAAATTATCCATGCAAGGGGTATATATCGTAACTTTCATAAACTTATAACTAAAAGGACTAAAAGTGTCATTTTATCAAAGTTATAACTACAAGGGTCTATTATGTCACTTTTTAAAGTATAAGGTTTACTTGGTATATCTTTTAAACTTGAGGGACCAAAGTCGTAAAAGTGCAAACTCCAAGGGTATATTCTGCCACTCTTCAAACTCAAGGGTCTAAAATGTAACATTTTGAAAAATTATAAAAACACATTCAAAACATTACAAGACATAGCTTTAATTAACGCTTGATGTTCTTAACATTTCCATATATTAAATAAAATGCTTAAAACCGCTTATGTTGTAACTATTATATCTTCATCATCGATGTGCTTTCAAAAATCATGTCCCAGATTCATATCATACCACAATACTAGTATAACAACCCGCAATTTTCATAAATGTAAATATCCATCTATTAAGTTAGATGATGTAAAATCTATCAATTATATATG
>BQNB010036706.1:0-47086 GCA_026074375.1 Tanacetum coccineum | reverse complement strand
CGATAGGGATAGGATGTGCAGTCGACTGTTAAGTCGAGTGTGAGGTGTTAGGGTTTGCTTTTGTTTTTAGGGTTTGGATCGGCTATTTGACCTGATACCATGAAAGGTTGTGTATTTTATGTGTCGTAATGAGTTACAATGATATGTTTATATAAGCTAGATAATAGGCTTACACATAATACAAAGATAAATATGCCTTTGGGCCATGAAGACTAATCCGCTGTTGGGATTTTATAATCTAGGTAACCAGTTTAGCTACGAGTACGCAGCGGATTGGATCTAGTAATAGCATATAGGTTAACACATAATAAGAAGTAAATAGAAACGCGTACCTCTTAGCCAATTGATCAAGAAACAAGTAAGTGACTAAAATAATCACCTCTACGGTTGCTCACACAACACGTCGAACAAGTACGCAACGATGCTAGTCGTAACTTCACGAGCTCCAAACACCAAGTGTATGCTCAATTACTTGAACCAAAAACCAAACAAACTTGTGTTCTTGTTATCGCTGAAACACGATCGAATACCTGAGTGGTATTGCATTTGATCGTGTACCAATACGAATAAAATGGACAGCGGATGTAATATAATATTACATGCGAATATAACATCCACACTTGTGAAACAGAAACTTATGCATTCATAAATAATATATTATATGCATGCAATCTATTGGTTCCTGTTGCATAGTCAAACCAAAAGAAAAAGACCTTTTGATTATATTTTCGTATTGTTGAGGAGTGATAAGGATCCGAACATAAAGATGATTCGGTTAGGGTTGTTTTGTTTTTTTACGAGTGAATTAATTCCTTTGAGGGTTAGGATGAAGTATTTATATACCACCTCAACCCTAGTACTAGATAAACTAGGACTCCTCATAATTCTCATCACAATACAACTTTTATCCCTTATTTTTAAAATTGAACCCAAAACCCCCTTCTAGAAGCTATATAGGTTGGCCAACAAGTGACACCCACAAGGTTCGGGCTTTGTCAATTTTAGTCCATTCGGTTCATATTTAAATAGTTGTTGAGTTAGTTATAAAATATAACGGTAACTAACGATTATTTAAATAATAATGTGAAGCATATTAAATCCTTAATAATAAATAAATATATATTAAGTATTTAATAAACGTACTCTTCGTGTCTTACGTGTGTGCCCCCAATAGGCTCACATATTCGTATATTCGTAACGTATACGTGTTATCCGACTACCATAATCCAACATCCGCTAACAAATATAATCCTAGATCTTGTGGATTTGAACCAAAACATGAAAATAAAAATAACCCGTAAAAGCATATATATTTTGATGTCGTTGGGTAAAACATTGTGATTAGCTTCTAAATTTTTGTTTGTCATGTTTGTTTCTAGTAAAACATTGTGATTCGCTTCTGAGGTGTACACGAAAATAACTTGCATAGTTGTAATACGTGGTCGAACTACACATTTTTCTCAGAAGGGTTATTGACGCCTCGAGATGAGATCAATGTAGATCTAATTTATATCTATATTATTTTATAAATCATTTATAACGTGGGTCCTATCAAAAATTAAAATAAAGAGGTGCAATCTTGATCATCCATCTCATTTTAAGAAAACACATTATAGAGTGACATGTGTCACTTCTTAATTAAAAAATCACATTTATTTTTAAATTGAAATATCTTTTTATATATTTATTTTTGTACGATCTAATTTCATCATAATTTCTAAAATTTTGTGTTTTTTAATTTAAGATCCATTTTGATATATTTTTATGAAATTTTTAGTTTTTTACATTTTTAGTGGGTTTATTTTATGGATGGAGATCCTCTAATGTTGAGCTCAACATGACTAGTCATGTTGTCTCACATAAGAGAAAGTGGGTATTTTATTTTCAGAACTAATTTTTTACAACTTTAACATTAATTTGAATACAAACTTGATTCATAAAAATTATATACTTTTGGAGGAAGTGTTTGATGGGTAAGAGAATGTGATAATCTTTTATATGCGAAAATGATGATGTTAATATGATTTTGCGGGAAAACTACGGGAAACCCAAACAAACACATATACAATCGAAGTGTTGTGAAACGAATTCACTAAACGGGGAAGGAATTGCGAAAAGAGTTAGCAATTTTTATCGCCGCCGCTATGCGCGGGTATCCAACTAGTATTTATCAAAGATCCAATGGATCAATCATAGCCATTTATTTTTTTATTAAATTAAAAAAACCCACTTTCTACCTCTTTTTTTAAATTAAAATATCTTGTAAACGGTAAATCGTCAAACGACAAAAAATACATCATCGCGGCGAGAATTAAATCATCTTTCTATAGAGGGGCACTTTGATATACTTTCAACGAACTTTTTTTTTCAGTCACGTCTGAAAAAATCACATATGATTTGTATCAGAATCACATGTGATTTAATAAAATCACATATGATTTGTGATACAATTCACATGTGATTTTTCAGAATCACATGTGATCTTTTTAGACGTGACTAAATAATAAAATTGAAAGAAAAAAAATTCGTCAAAAGTATATCAAAGTGTCCCTCAATAGAAAGATGATTTAATTCTCGTTGCAATGGTATGTTTCATTTTACGTAACGATTAACGATTTGTGAGATATTTAATTTTAAAAAAAGAGGTGAAAAGTGAGTTTTATTTAATTTGATGAAAAAATGAAAGGTTAGGATGGAGTCTTTGGATCTATGATAAAAAAATAATCTTTATTGAACTTTTGCCTTGACACATCATGTATTAACATATTACATAACGTCTACGTGACGTTCCTTTTAGAATGACAAAACCGAAACCACATATTTTACACCCTTTGCAACGCAAACAACCTTTACATTGAATTATCTAACTCCCTAAACCTATATAAAAATGGGTAAACATATAAGGTTTTTGTGTTCTGGTTAGAGTTAAGTCCATACATAGCCTATGAACTTTCACATAATTTCACATATAGGTAACGAACTTTCAAAAATACCATTATCACCCATGAAACCGGCTACGACTTGTCATAATAGGTAATATCACCGTTTCACTTCCACATCAGCAAATAGGACCCACTTTTTTTATATACTCACCTTAATCAGTCCCACTTTTTTTATATACTCACCTTAATCAGTCTCATAGTGCTATTTGGTACTGTGTGAAAAAACATAACGGGTATATTTTCCCCAATTCAAAACCTAATCCCCAAATCATAATCAAAATACATAATCACAATGAGTTCTTCCTCTTCATCGCATAGAATCCGTCGTCGTGTGAACAACCAATTGTGCACATGTAAGCTACATGTTAGGGTTTGGACATCATGGACACTAGATAACCTATCAAGACGATTTCTTGTTTGTCCAAATCGAAATGTAAGTTATGATGCCTTGTTGGTTTTAAGTATTTGAAGTGGCCACATTTTCATTTTCATTTTGTTTGAGTTGTGCAAATCAGAGGGCTGGTGTGAAGAATTATTAAAGATGAATTTGGTTTGATCCTGAAATAGAACATCATTGGTACCGTTATCAGTTTTTTTGACATGTATAACTTGCTCAATCCACATGAAAGACATCAACATCAAGCAGAGATGCTTCGTAAAGAAATGATTCAAGACTTAACCCATCAAGTTAACCACTTTGTTACCCGTTTGACTTTTTATAAGTCAACTTGTTTCATCCTAGCTTTGTTACTAGTCATTGTAATTCTTAAAAGTTAACTTTGTATGTTGTTCTTGTATCCTTTTATGAATGAAATGAAATGTCTGTTTTGAATATGAAATTTCAGTTTACTATTTTGATTCCATATTAAACAAGTGTAGACTATGACATAGTGGACTAATAAACAAGTTAACAAACTAAAGACAATTTGCATAAATCAAGGCATGTGGGGGACAAAGCCCTTAAGTTTGGTACCATTACAGGCATTGTTCACTACAACCAACAAAAGACAAATTTTTTCACATGTTTTTTTGTAATGCAAATTTAAAACAACTTACAAGGCTAATTCAAAGATAATGTTTTATCTGGGGTTGACCCTTCCCCATCTGGTACAAACCCAGATTTCTTCATTTGTTGGTTAGAGATCCTCTCTGATCTTCCCATGTTCTTGTGATAGATTCTTAATGGAAGTTCTTCAGTAGCAGCTGCAGCTTTCCTTTTGGCTCTTATCTTTGTGGCTTTTGGTTTAGTTGTAGCTTCTGCACTAAGTTTCACAACTGCCTTCCCTTTGTCTGCACTAGATGTAATTGCCTGCTCTTTCTCTGCAATACCAACTCCTATAGACCTATAGTTGTCTTCAGCTTCAATATCACCAAGTCTGAACCCTATTTCACCCCTATCATTCATGTTTGCTTCAACATATTCTTGGGTCTGCGCATTTTCATTAACAGTAGAAACATTTCTATTAAATGGTTCTTAATCATATGATTCTTCCTTTGTCCAGATGGAAGGGTGAAAGTAGTCATGCCTCTTATCCCATTCTTCTTCCTCCCTTTGCTCTCTTAGTCTTTCTTCATCCTCCCTTTCATATTTTGCTTGTTCTTCTAAATTCAACCTCAAAGCTTCTTTATCATACACCTCTAGTTGTGCTTTATGTTCAGCTTCTCTTTTTTCTTCTTCTTGAAGCATGAGCTCTCCCATATACTCAAGGTTCAACTGATTTAAAATCTCATCTTCTTGCATTGCCTAAAACAGAAGAAGTACAAGCTTATTCACAGACATTTTGAAAAACTACAATTACAAAATTTTATAAGAAATAACTCACATCTCATCATTTGTATTAACATTCTTTTGGCCCCTGTCACCACCTCTCTGACATCTCCCACCACCTCTTTGACCTTTCCCACTACCTCTTTGACCTCTCCCATCACTGCTTTGACCCATACCACCACTGGTTTGACCCCTACCTCCACTTACTTCACCCCTAACTCCACTCTCTTCACCCCTACCACCTCTGCCACCCTTTAACCCTCTACCACCTCCTCTTGCTGAAGCATGCTGAAGCATAGGTTACATAATATGGTGGTTTTAAAACTGGTGTTTTATTGACCTTTGGTGGTTTGGTCACTTGATCTTTATCATAATTTTTTTAGTTGTGACTAGTTTGTTGACAGTTACTACATGTCATCATTCTACCCACTCTGCTTACTTGAGAATTGTTCTCTGATTGTGCTTTCACTCTGTTTGCCTTGCTCCTGGTTAAGACATATTTTTTTAAAGGATAAGTATTATATAGTTACAAAAAGTTACATAGATTCTATTAATATCAATGGACACACCCCATGCTATTTTGGACATAATCTAAACAAATAAAATCTAACTTTGTACAAGCATTCTATGTCTTAATTCTTAAAAACTAATAGATCAACCAGTAATACGATATAACATTCAGATCTTATATTGCACTTCTCTTCAATTTCACATTCCACTTTTCTTCAACTTCTTTAGCTGTATCAGACTCCTTTACTATGAAACTGATCATTCTAACCTTAATGGTTTCAGTAATAACCTGCACTAGATTCTCAGTTCTTCTTTTAGTGTTCTTGACCAATCTTGTGCTTCTTTCTTGCCACACAAAGTAGACTACTTCTCCAATTACCAGTCTTCTAAAAATGATCCAAATATTCCTATTTTCATTCAACTTGGAAAATTCCTCAAGGATATTCTTCCAGCTATAAGGAAACTTTATGTCAAGCATTTTCTACATTTCTTCCCAAACAACACTTGTATATGGATAAAAAAATAGATGCTCGTGTGAATCAAGACATTGATTACACAGAGTACATTCCATAACCTCATTTGGCTTCTATATAACAATCTTGTCTTGAGTCATCAATCAACCCTGAACTGCCATCCAAAGAACAAAGGAATGTCTCGGTATACTTTGGGGGTACCAAATTATAGATTTCTATATAACTTTATTCCAGTGCAACACATATCCTGCCAAACAATCCTAGTAACAAACTTAGTCTTATGCCCTGCTCTTGTTACCCATACAACTTCATCATATGCATCATCAATTAAGCTTGGAACTTGTAACATGTTGAGAAAAGGATATTTGGATGTCCATTCCATAGGCCAACACCAATTACCATTTTGAATTAAACTTGCAACATTATAGTCACTACTCAATCTTGCATCATATATCTCTCTTGCTGATATGAACTCACACAAAGGTCCTTCTATGCTCCATTTATCATACCATGCTGACACTGATTTCCTATTTCCAAACTTGTAATAGACATGCTGCCTAACCTTATCTCTCCATTTTAATATATTCCTCCATCCAATGCTACAATTGCTATCATATGGCATTTCCTAAAAATTTCTTCCTTTTAGTTTTTCCACATTAATCCATTTGACCCATAATGTGTCTTTTTTAGCAGCTACATTCCACAAATGCTTCATAATAAGGACTTCATTCTATATTTGCAGATTCTTTAGACCAAGTCCACCCTAATCCTTAGGCCTGCAAATATTTTCCCATGATATTTTGGCATTTCCTTTAGTCAAATCCCCCTGAAACTACAAAAAAACCCTTTCAACAGTTTGTTTATCTCCTTTATTACTGTCTTGGGCAATATGAACACTGATGCCCAGTAAACTTGCATTAAAGAAAGTATGAAAGTAATTAATTATACTCTAACAGCATAAGATAAGGTTTTATTTCTCCAATCTTGAGTTCTGTTTCTAACTTTCTTAATCAAGGGTTTACAATCCTTAATACTCAATTGATTTGTAATCAATGGTACTCCTAAATATCTTACATGTAACTTTCCTACTGAAAAAGGAAATACTTGTATGATATTATTTTGTTTTGGTTCACATAACCCTCCAAAAAAGATAGTACTTTTCTACATGTTTACTTTAAGTCTAGAAAACTTACTAAATTCTTCCAAAGTTTCTCTAATTACCCTTAATGAGTTGCAATCCCCATGACTAAACACAATCAGGTCACCAACAAATCACAAATGAGTAATTTTTAGTTTCTTACATCCCTGATGAAACTTAAAACCATCAGCATTTTCAATACTTTTCTTCATAAGCAGATTGAACACTTCCATTGCTATAGTGAAAAGATATGATGAGATTAGATCACCTTGCCTTAATCCCCTCCCACCATTAAAGTATCATATCCTTTCACCATTTACATTTATAGTAATTTTAGTTGTGGTGACACAAGTCATAATCCAACCAACCATCTTACTATATAATCTAAATTGTTCCAATATCTTCCTAAGAAACTGCCAATCTAAGGTGTCATAAGCTTTTTGTTATCAATTTTAAGGGCACATTTCTTCACCGTAGTCTTTTTTATACCCTCTTAAAAGTTCTTGTGCTAATAGAATATTTTTTGTTATTTGCCTCCGTGCTATAAAAGCACTTTGATTTTTATTGATTAATTTTCCTAAAACCCCTTTGATCATATTTGTCATAATAATTCTTATACACTTGTACAATACATTACAGCAGGCAATAGGTCTGAAATCTGAAACTTTATTTGGAGTAAGAATTTTGAGTACATGTGAAATCAGGGTAGCATTCATCTCACCAAGTAGTTTTCCACTGCTAAAAAATTCCTGCACAGCCAAACACACCTCTTTTCCTACAATATTCCAAGTAGCATTAAAGAACCTAGAAGTGAATCCACCTGGGCCTGGTGCTTTTGAATATTCTATATCACACATGGCAGTTTTAATTTCATCTTACATAACTGGCCTCACCATTCTTTCAGCTTCCTCCTTTGATAACTTATTTGCAAATATAACACTATTTGTTGGGAAGTTAGGAATAATGTCCTTGGTGCCCAAAAAATTCTTAAAGTGATCCAAAAACTCTCCAACAATATTTTCCTTCTCATACCTTGTTCCATTCTCATCATAAACTGTCATTATTCTACCTTTGTGCTACCTACATCTGATAACTTAATGAAAAAATTCAGTGTTTCTATCTCCTTTCAACCAATCAATTTTTGCTTTTTCTAGTAGAAATCATTCCTCATCCTTAACACCTTTACAATATTCTTGTAGCACTAAGCAACTTTGCTTTTTTAAATTCTCACATAAAGGATTTTTGTCAACCTCATCTTGAATTGATTTAATCTTTCCTCTTAGAACACAAACTTTATCATAAACATTACCATTTTTCCAACTTAATAGGTTCAATTTGTATTTAAGCATTTTCATTTTCTTAACCACTTTATACATATTAAAACCCTCTATATCTTTTTCCTATTCTGTTAACCATTGGTAAGAAATCCTCTTTATTAGTAATGAAGTTGGACATTTTAAAAGCCTTCTTCTCTTTACACCTCCTTTAGGAATTGTCAAAATGGCTGGCGAGTGATCAGAGATAAGGTAAGGCAAGAATACACTATGTGTTGTTAGGAATTTATCTGGAAAATTTTCATTAATCATCACCCTATCTAACTTATTCAAAGTCTTGCAATTAGGACTCTTTAAGCTTTTAGTCCAAGTATATTGAAACCCAAAACTCAAAACATCCTCAATCTCTAATTTCTCAACACAGCTCTTGAACTCAGTCATATCACTCGTAGGTACTTAACTCCCATTAGAATGTTCTTTAACTTCTAGGGTAACATTAAAGTCCTTACGAATTACCCAAGAGTTCCCATTTGTAATCTGATTATAGGCACCTAACTCCTTTTGCTGTTTTCTTCTTTCTACCCCAGAATTACTAGCATAAACAACTGTGCAGAAAAACTTTGTTCTTTGGCATAGAGTCTCAACCAAGAATAACATACTCTGTTTTATCTTTGTTATTAACCAAGTTTCCAACATATTTTGATCCCATCCTACTATAATTCTACATCCTTTGTTATTATTTTCTGCATTAGTCACATACTCACAATTGCCAAATACAGTATCACGAATATTCTTGATTTTACTATATTTTACACGAGTCTCAATTACAGCACAAAGTTGTAATTCTCCTCCATAATTAGCTTTTTAACCTTGTTTTGCTTATCAGAAGTATTGAGACCTCTGATATTCCAAGTTGCAACCTTGATATCCATTTTTCTCTTTTTATTTTTGCTCACCAAATCTCTCTTTCTATTTATCCTCACTATAACTCTCTATCTATGTTTAGTCTCACCAATCTCTCAATTCTTTTAGCTTACTCAGTCACTGTATATGTTTTTTTATCACAAACTCTCTATCTATTTTTAGTCTCACCAATCTCTCAATTCTTTTAGCTTACTTAGTCACTCTATCTGTTTTTACCACGAATTCTATTTCTATTTTTTTGCTCACAAGATCTCTCTATTTGTTTTAAACCTCTCACAATTCTCTTCTCTGTTTTTCCTCACAATCTATCTATCTATTTTTCACACACCAATCTCTTAATTCTTTTTTCTTACACAATCACCCTATCTATTTTTCACACAAACAATACAATTACATAATTCAAAAAAAACTATGATAATACCAAAAAAAACAAATTCTATACTACTATTCTATTCCAAAAAGACTGCATACAATAATATTCAACTAAGAAGATTATTACACACCCCCTCAACCCCATTCCTTAAAACACCTTCACCAATTGAGTATATGTCATTCACTACATCCTCGTCATTCTCTAATTCCTTTGCAACATCTAAGATTCCTTTTTATGCTCATAATATTTGTTCATATCCTCTGTTGAGCTTTCCCATTCATTCACTGTTGGATCAATTCTTATATTAATTACCTCATCAACTTTCTTTCTACCCTAATAGGTGGAATCAGATCTTCTTCATTAACTAATGATTCTAGAATAGTAAATATGTTTCATTCCTTAATCCCCATACTAATTAACATCTTTAATAGCATTTATTGTATATTTCTTAGGAGATTTATAAGCATTACTTCTATTACTACCTTCACTATTTCCCCCATCTTTACTATGCTCTTTGCCATTCAATTTACCCTGGCCAATTTCATTTTTCCTCCTAAATTCAACTTTACCATTATTCTGTCTATTTTCAGCAGTCTTAACTTGCTTCACAATATTTTTTTGGTATCCATTAGTTCCATTAAATCCATTCCATCTATTAGCATGATTAATTCCACCATTCCTAATTTTCTTATTTTGTACCATTTGAAATGTATCATCTTGCACACCACTCTCAATCCTATTTTTATCTTCCATCCGTTCTTTAGGTTTCATCCTGCAACTAATATCATCATGCCCAAACACCTGACAATGTGTATAAACAGGAGGTTTCCATGCATATTCTACTTTATAACCGTTTTAGTTAAATTCCCCTTAATATGACTACCCTTATACACTATCTTAATTTTATCCTTAATTTCTTTCTTAGCATTCAACTCAATCAAAACTCTAGCATACCCAATTCTCCCTTCTCCTTTAATACACATTTTGATGGTCATATCATCCATTTTATGGGCTTCCCCCTAAACTGTGACAATCCACATTTTCAGGTCATTTCACGTCAATAAACTCAAAACTATTTACTTTGAACCTTTACGTGTTTACTTTTAATTATAACCGTTAAGTTAAATCGCGTAAACTGAAAATCAACATTTAACATAAATCGACATTAAACAAATATAAGTTTACGTCGATTATGTGTTATATAACTATTACGAAGATAATTTATAACTTTTCATATTTTATTTTGCAAGTTTTACGTAAAACGCTTACGTTTTGCATTATGAACTTTCATGCATGCATGTAAACCATACCACCTTTACAAATACCCACAATACTTATACCTTACCAAAAATTAATTATTTCCCTCCCCCTCTAGCTTATATAAACTGGCCCATATATCTAACATATACAAGATACCATCAAATCCTACACTACACTAAATAATACCAACTAGTACACAATTCAAAACCAACTCCCATCTAATCTGTTACACAAAACCTTACACTAGCCAACCTCCTATGCTTTCTTACACCAAGCCATGCCCCTTTACCTTCCTTATTGATTATGTATTCTAGATATTTATTAAGTTAGCTAAACTTTTCCTATATAAATATGCACTTCACTTCACTTCTCATTTCATCACTAGAAAACTCAACTCATTCTCTCTTTTTCTCTCCATAAACCCACGACACAACACAACCATAATAAAGTTTCACTGTCTTCAATTTTCTTGATATTTCAAGCATATAAGGATAATCAAGGTTCATTCTAAGGTGTTCTAAAGTGATATCAAGTTCGGGTTTCAAGATTAAGCTAGGGTTTCATCACTACTAAGTTGGGTTATTTTATAAGTTTTTAGGTTATAATCAAAACCTAAGGTTCACTTGTGTTCGTCATCTTTGTAAGCCTCTTCTAAACCACTCTCTTAATTCTTTATGCATCAAGATTATACATTTTCTTTCAAAACAAACATCACCCATATGATTGTGTTATCATTTTTATTAATTTACCTAGTAGTTTTTTGTGATTAAAATGCATCATTTATGTTCTTGCAATATTATTGTATTTATAGAATTGTTGAAAGTAAACTAGCGATTTTATATATTAGCTTGTGATATTAGAAAAATTGTATCTTGTTGGTGAAGAGATTAAGTTAGTTATGAAGTGGATTTGTTGTTTGGATTAGTAGTGAACGGAGATAGGTTATATTAGGCCTTTGGAAAAGTTGTGGATTGTTATTTTGGCACATTTCGGGTAATTATATAAGCTGTCCTAAACAGCCCCTACGTGACAGGTCATGTGAAAATGTTTTAAGTTGTTAAAACTCTAATATTATGATAGTAGATGTCGTTACGGAAATTTTAACGTAAAGAACACAAAAATCGGACTTAAAATGAGCAAGTTATGGTCAAAACAAGTTTGGTAACTATTTCGGCAAAATAATTTTTATAACAAAACTGGCAGATTCTATTTTGGTGGTTTTGACCCCTTTCGGGTCCGAATCGGCTTAAACTTATAAAAGGAAACTTGTCCGGAATGATTTTTCAGTGAACTAAGGAACATTTTTTTTGTCATGAAAGTCAATAACGAATGAGCTATACTCTGTAAAAGTTGGACTATTTTTCGAAAAATGTAATAAATTCCTGCACGTATTTTGGGTTAATATAGTTGCTGATTGGAACATTAAATTGTGTTTTCGGTCGTTTTCGGGTCCGTTTAGGCTATAAAAACGTTAGCAAATAGTAGTGTATTACTTATAAATTATTAGAACGCGTTAGAAACATTATAAAAACGATATTAATTTAGCGTTAGGGATTTACTAAAAATAGAAAGATTATTTTGACGAAAAGTATATATTTGCGAAATCACGTTTTGAATTACTAAATTACAAACTAGCATATACGGGTGATGTTGACTTTCTAAAAATAGTTTGTGCATCGTTTCATTTTATTTCGCTTGCATTATTCTAAATCGACCTATAAATAAATAGGTTGCATACCGGAACTATTGTGACGACTTTCCTTGTTGATTTTCTAAAATCAATACCTTTTACTAGAGGTGAGTTTATAGCCCCGCTTTACTTGTTTATCACTATTTTATAAATTTCAAGGTGAGATACATGACATGTTTTACATTTAAACGCAAATACTCTTTTAAACGATTACAGATTTGCCTAAGTAGCGTTAACCCATTATGCCCACTATCATGAACTGTTAATTACTTTGTGTAAGCGCGTGTGTTATAAATAGATCTATTTAGAATTGACATCCCCGTTCGGGTAAGTATCACTTACTAGTTTCAGAGGACCCAACTAACGAACGTATACCATATCGGACTTTAGATGTTGCAGGTTAAACATCTACACGAGTACATTATATGCATGAATTTGCACACATACATTGTTGTAGCTTCAATGTCATGAGCTTAGTAAAATTGTAATTTCTTTTTGTGATATTGTATGTGTTACATTATCGCTCACTTTGAAATCTTGTGATCCAACATTTATACTTACATAAACCTATGAACTCACCAACTTTATGTTGACACTTTTAAGCATGTATTTCTCAGGTGCCTAACTTGCTAAGGCGTAATTCAAGTGCTTTGGGTCTTCATGCATTAAAGATTATATTTTTATGGACTTTTCATGCACTACTTATCCTCGTTGTATTTTTAAACTATGATTTTCATTTGATGCAAACTTGGGACAACCTATTTTGAAATTATTTATTTAAATAAAACAACGAGGTTATCTTTTAAATGACTCACATTACATGTCGTTCTCTTATATCTTGTGATATTATATTATGAAGTAACGCCCCCGGTTACCATTTCGCTGCCACATATTTTGGGGGTGTTAAAGATTAATATCTAGAGCCAAGGTTATAGAGAACCAGGTCGCATATTTTACCTAGACTATAAATATTTTCATAAACATTGCATCACATAAAACTTTTTCATGTGCATACACACTACTTGCTCACATGACTTATATATGTGCTTACCTTCCCTTGTGCTTATTTTGTTTACACTTGGTCTTATATATTATACTCATATAAAACTCTTGATTGTCACAGTACTATGACCACACCTCGTCCCATACCTTTTCCTGCTACTACACCACTTGCCGGAGTACTCGTTCCATTTTTCATCATATCCGATTCTGATGAAGAGATTACTACCTTACCCGTTAGACCCACACCACCATCATCGGATCGCATACCGGCTTTGTTTGGCTACCCATTGGATACTGGTGACTAATCATTAAACGAGGATCTGAGCGAGACTGCTAAGTCACTGCACACTCAGACTGCTTCAACATCAGTTGTTCATCCACCATCTACCCGACCCCTACCTACTAGCCCTGCCTTTGCCCATCGACCATGAAAGAAGATCTCGATGCCACTAGGCTATAGAGTAGTCGTTGTTCGATGAAGAGTTGCACCACCATCCACCTGTCATCCACTACTTCCATTAAAGATGCCATCATCATCATCACCACCATCACTCTTGCCATCATCATCTTTACCACCATTATCACTTTCACCATCCTCATCTCTTAATAGATCTAGATCGCCCTCACCACCACTACCACTATCAGTATCACCAACACCAACACCACTACCATCACCACCATCAGCAGTAGTACCACCACCACCAGAGCATATTAAGTCAGTTTGGGATAACTTTGATACCCTGCGTACTAGTTTGGCATCTGCCATGCAGGAGACGATGACCCTTCGTGCTAGAGTTGGATTATTGAAAAAGCATGATGTGGTTACTCGAGAGTCACTTAGGATTGCGAGAGGCAAGATCACACAGTTACATCTTCAAGAAGAGTATGTTAAACAGGAGGTCAGAGAGTTACAGGAGTTTCGGGTGACCGACAGACTTGAGATACTAGAGTTGCGCAGTCGAGCCGAGTACGCAGAGAGTCATATTAAGTAGAGCCATGATAGGCAGACCGGAGACGAAGCTCACACTCAAAGGACTAATATAACATAGCAGGATATAGAGGCATCACATGTTAGGACTGAAGCTGCAGAGCAACGAGCTGAGACATTACATGTATCACTAGGAGCCGCTCGGATGGATGTCAGAGATTTGATAGATTCCTGTGAGGCTCACTAGTTTGAGATGGCTGAGCTAAGGAGTCGAGCGCAAGACATAGAGACTAGCTTCTGGGATCTTGAGAGGCACCTTGGTCCATAGACGAATATATTAGCATCGTTTGTAGCTTCTTTTGTATTGTATCCTACTAAACTTGAGTAGTACTCGGTTGGTAGCGTTAATGAAAAACTTGTAATCTTTTATACATGTAAAATGATGTATTAAGTATTAACCTACATTCTTGGTTATGAATATGCTATTTTATGATGTTGATTTGTTTATGCCATGGTTGTTTTTATCTTATACCTCTGCGTTTCGTAGTCTCACTTTACATATATGTTGTGCTCATTGCGTGTCGTGATTTTACCTTGGATGAAATCTCAATATATATTATATTCCTTGTGATCTTAAGGAAACAATGACAACTACGAATCAAGGGATGAGTTTTGCATAAATAGAGCAGATTGTAGCCCAGCAAGTGGCTAATACTTTTGAGACTATTGCTATCTACAAGGCAAAGACCCGCGTGTTTCGCGACTTAATGAACCAGGTCGAACGGCAGAAAGACAAGGTAGCAGGGAATGCTAGCAACAAGAGAAAGTAGGAAGGTGACCACGGTAGAAGCTCTAGCCAGCAACAAAACAAGGAGCATAAGGTGATTAGAGCACACACTGTCGGGCCAAGCAACAAGAAAGGCTATGCTGGAAATCTACCATTGTGTAACAAGTGCAAGTTTCACCACACTGGCCCGTGTACGGCAAAATATGGAAATTGTAAGCGGGCTGCTCATTAAACTAGAGATTATAGGACCCTAGTCCCGAGAGCGAAACAGAGGCCCCTAGTGGCAAAATAGAAGACCAAAGTTACATGTTATGAGTGTGGAGAGCTAGGACATTACAAGCGTGATTGTCAAAAGTAGAAGGGTCAGAACCATGTGATCCAATACTAGAAAGGAAAAGCTCACGGAAACTCTAGCGTCGTGGCAAATAATGTTAATGTTTAAGGAGAGACCTTCCTGTATTACCTAGTGAAACCTAAGCGGGAACTTTCTTAGACTCTATTTCCTATAGTAATTTGTGTTGTACTTCCTTTTAAATTTTGTTGTATGTGTGGATAATTTAAATTATCTATCAAACTTATGTGTCGTGAAAACTTTGTCGATTTTACTTTAACTCTCTATGTACTTATGCAAGTCACTCCTTAAACTATTATAGCCCTTCAAATATTTTTACAACCACTTCATAAACCATTTCACTACCACATGATAAACTAAATTACTATCATTAATAAGCTACCTTAATATCGATTGATAAACCATCATTTAGTAAACTACCACTTTATAAACTATTTTTCCTACCATCATATAAACCATATTACTATTACTTAATAACATAATTTAGTATCACTATGAAAACTATTTTACCATCACTTTATAAAAAAAATTCACTTATAAACTATTTAACTATCATATACAAAATAACTCTCATAAACTATTCCACTATTACCTCATAAACTAATTTACTATTATATATAAAATAACTCGCTATCATTTTTCGACCAAATTTGCTACCATCTCGTAAACTATTTTGCCATCATCTCTAAACAATTTCAACATTTTTTTTCTTTAGAAACCTAGTTACCATCACTTATAAACTATTCAACTACTATTTTGTAAACTAATTCACTATATATAAACTATTTCGCTATCACTCTATAAACTAAGTTACCCTCGTTTTACAAACTATCTTTCCACTAAATCATAAGCTTTTTTGACATCTTATATAATATCTTGCAATCATCTCAAAAACTACGTTACTATCACTTTATGAATCATCTTGCTTTTACTTTATGAAACTATTTTGTTTTCATCTTATGAATTATTTTGTCACCCTATAAAGCTATTTTTATATACATAACACTAGTTTGACGAAAATGAGCATTACATCGTTACTCCTCAATTATACACAGCCTGATCACCTATGTCTAATTCAGGAAAGACCATGCCATGCTGAGAGTAGTCACCCTAAAACTTTTGTTAAAGCCAATTTTCTATTTATACCTCAAAAAGCAAAAATAATAATAAATAAACATATTTTTTGTACGTGCTCATAACACATGTTTATCACGGGAAACTGAGTTAGTAATCATAGTCACAAAATAAACCTTTACACCACCTTACTATATAGTCTCGACATCACCTTACGCCAAATCCTACGTCAATAAGTCAAAGCGCATCACTAATCACCCCAGGACAATTCGCTAACAAGTTTGCTCGCCATCAAGGAATTTGTTAGTGCAAATATTACGATATTTAATCTATATGATCTCTTTATGTTTTGGTGATGAAAAACATGTGACTTGTAGTACGTAACGTAAAGTGCGCAAGTTACTCGTTTACACAAATTATCAATGCATACATGCATCAACACCTCTCGACTTCTCAAGTATGCATCAAGACGGACATTGGATTACACCCGACGTAAATCACATAAGGTATGTACAAACAAGCATTAAACTTGTAGGATGATCAAAGAAATAAGTTTTTGTCCTAAACTTTACATTTTTATAAATGTAACAAAATATTTTTTTTAAAAATAAGTAGACAAATTATTTTTGAATTATAAAGAAATGTTTTATGTGGTAAATATTTTAAAATTCAAAATCTGGTCCTTTCCCCCCAAAACAGGTTAGATCTTCACGAGATAATTATTTCACCACAAAAAGACAAAAACAAAAGCGTCTGACGGGGCGGCCCTCGTAAATACCAGCGGTCCCCCGGCGCCCCCTAATATATATGGGGGATGACACTTTCAGACAGGCAGTTTTCAGCTCATATAAATACTGGGTCACTTTCAACTATATTCACAACCTTTTTTGCACGAATTTCTTTAAGTTCTTTCTCTCTCTAGATCTCACTAAATCTCTCTAAACCTTTGATCATTTAACTTGTTTAATCTTGTTTAAATGTGATCCAATCTTCTATCCTTTCTTTCTTCTCTCAAGTGCAAGAGAAGAACTTTTGTCATCGTCAAGATACAAAGTTATGTAGTCTAGTTAGTTTATTTGTAACATATGTTACATATAGATCGAGTCTATGTCTTCCAATCTTTAGTAGTGTGTAGATCCGAATGGTATGTATATTCAAAAGGGTTGATTGTGGTTTGGTTAGTATTTAGGGCCTTCAAATACATTAGTGAAGTGATAGATTGGTTCTAGCTAAGGTTAGGACTTGACATCTAGCTTAGTGTCGAAAAATAATGTAAGCGACGCGGTTTATGTGTTTAGGCCAAAAAATACAAGATTTGTTATGTTGGGGCATAAAACATAACGGGTTTGGTTGTACCCGAAGAAGAACTCGACATCTAGCTTAGTGTCAAAAAATAACGTAAGCAACTTGTATGGTTTTCTCCGCCGAGAAAGGAGCTTGTTGACTAGTGAAGTAACTCTTGGGTTGTGTACTCAGAGAGTGGAGTAGGGCGAAGAGGAGCTTCGTGACCGAACCACTATAAATCATCGTGTTCGGTTTGCATTTCCTTTCACTTATCTCTTTACGCTTTTATTTACATTTATCGCTTTACTTTGATATTTGCATTGTGTTCATGATTGTGTGGAAAGTTGCGTATATTGTGTTAGTTGTGATTGTGTAGTACTTTGTAGTTAATATTGTGGTTAAGCTTTTATTGTTAAGATATGTGCTAGTTGTTGTAAACCTATTATCGAAACTTCTCATATTACGTTAAACTTGATTGACGATTTGATACAAAAATTTGAAGTTTTTAAATGAAAACGTATTCACCCCCACCCCCTCTATGGTTTCCACAATTAGTATCAAGAGCCATGTCACTCTTGATGCGGTTGTCGTAAGGGACTTCTACACGAAGTTTTACAACTCCCTAGGCAGTGTACCTAACCGTTGTAGTGTAGTATAAGCATGGCTCGGGGGTTGTTATTGTTCTTTAGGGGAATAGCACTGTGAAGGCCGGATCGAATGTTCACTAAGTTCTAAGGGTTGAAGGAAGATTCTTTTTGTGTTTTTATATTTAATGAAAGCAAGTAAATTGTGGTTTTAGAGAGGTTTTGGTTTTAAGCTAATTAATTACTAATAAACTAAATAACAATTATACAATGAAGCGTATTCACCTGGGATGCACTACTCTTTGCTAGCTATCTAATTCTACCTATTGCTTTGTCACACTTAAGATGTAATGTGTAAGTATTTCCTAATTCATGAACGGATTACACGAACCCGCCGTCTATGTAATATTCCGTTAGGGCAATGCACAAGCAAGGTAGTATGAAGACTATTACAAGGCCCCTAAGAGTATATTACATGCAATTGAAATATCTTAAAAGGGATCAACCATATAAGGGGTAAGGTAGTATGAAGACTGTTACCCATGGTATCCTTTCTACACAATCACGTTTCTATAAATATATCAACAACGATATAGACAAAAGTTGGTTTTCTAGAGCCTAACGCACATATCCATCAACAAGAAGCAATAGAAAACAAGAATTATAAACTATAATCAATTAGACTCATTGAATCTGTCACAAACAACAAGATCTAATCAATTAATGATAAGGTTCATGCATTCCTAAATAAATACTAGATGAATTAGCCAAGCATATAACTCAAATCATAATCAACAAAAGTATTTTGAAGACATGAATTAAAATCAAACCCCTTACAATATTTTAAATGATTGAATTAGGTCTTCTAAGTTGCTGGAAAAACACCTACCCAAACCCTAGAATCGGACTTAAGGTTGGGGGCTTGATAAAAACGAAGTTATGAGGTTGTATTTATAAGCAAAACCTAAACCGACCTTCACGACGGCGTCACCAATAACATGTGACGCTGTCACCATAACATTTTTTCCAACACGAAGTTGTAGATTTTTCCTTCCCCCCCCTCGTTCTGAACGCGTAGGCTATTGAATCGTCGAAATCTGAGTTCGTATGAAGGAGTTATGATCTAAATAATATTTGGTACTTCACGTGCGGGTTAAATGGTATTTTTAATCTCATGACACCGAATCTTCTAGAGTTCCTTTAGGTCGTCCATGTTTTGACGGCGTCACCAATGTACTGACGTCGTCGCTTCGTAAATCATGATGGCGTCGCTTTATGCGTGCGACGATGTCTCCACGCTCTGTAAGCATAATCTTCAAGAGATTTTGGTGTAGTTCCGAGTCTTGTCCGTGATTTCTCTCCCAAATGACCTAGGTCACGTGTATTCCTCCAAAATGTCATTCAAGGGCTAAAAACCTGAAAACCAATGATAAGCACGTAATGCTGGCATATTTCCCCCATGATTTAGGGGGTTAACTTGACCCTGAAATATGTATAAAATGACACCTCATATCAAAATCCCCTACACTTGAGATTTGCTTGTCCCTCAAGCAAATAGTCCTTTTCTAAGCCCAACAATAGCAATATGAGGGGGGGGGTACAATTAAAACCTACTCTTTAAAAGCAGTTTACAACACAACTCTATATTGACCTCAAGTACTTAGAGCACAAAAGTATATACTAGCACCTCACATAAATGTTTGAGATTCTCTCTTTTGCTCGGGTGTATAATAAATTATAACATAATGAGGGAAACGGAAAATCAACACTCATTACCTGTCATAGCATATAAATCACCATAGGCTTGGTAAAGGATCAAACCTCCACCGCTAGGTGCAAGCATTATTCATTACTATCTCAGATGTCTTTTAAAAGGGTTGTGGGGTGTAGGTGTAAGATAACATATAATAGAAACGGAAATAGATGAGATACATTTGGGTGAATTTGGAGTGGAAGAGTTAGCTAATTATTTACACGAATACATGTTGGTTTGGTTTCTAAGCCAAGACACGGACGAAGATATACAAACTCTACACAACTCTACATCAATCTCTTTCTTTTTCTATTCTGTTTTTTTAAAAACATAATACATCATAACATGGGGTTTATAACACGTACCCCTACACTTGAGCTTTTACATGCTCGATATTTACAATCTAACTAATGACTCGATTTGAGGTGGATCAAAATAACATGGAGATCATCTAACAAACATATGGGGGTATTGACTTAACTTTTCTTCCCCATTCTTCTGCAAAATAAATACTACCATGAATTCTAATCGTCCCAAAACTATATTTACAAGGATAAGGACTTAACAACCGTGTACTCAAATAATTAACTTGGGTTAAAACATTAATGTACAAAAGGTGAGTACATATAATGTAGGTTAAAAAGCGGATTCGAGTGCAATGATAGGTTTAGAAACGGGTGAACAATGCCTCTTCTTAATTAGTCCGGTACTTAACAGAAAATTACAAAAATCGTTGTCGTAAAATTGAATAGACTTCGATAGGGTTTGTACTGAAGAGGTACATGTACAATTAAAATAGATGCAATGTCAAGGGTGTGGGTTAGTTACTTATCGGTGTGACGCATCTTATAAAAAAACAGAATTAGCCTTTCACTAAGGGTACTAACATGGTTAATCCTATGTGCCTCTTATCTAAGCAATCCTAATACTCATTTAGCGGATGTGCTCTTTTAAACCGGCTCCATTCTAGCCATCACAACAAACAAGTTCTAGAATTTAATTACACCGTACCTCATATAATTGTAAATACCGATCCAATGCTTCGAAAAGGCGACAAAGATCACACCGTACAACAATCCGTAACGATGGGAATAGACACATACACTACTCACATCCTTACTTTAGAAAGCTAAGATAAACTATCTTGTGATCCAAAAGATGATACCAAATTCCTAGAGATCTAAAGGCAGAACTCACATTTTTAGGATGGAAATTCTAAGGGTTTTTGTGCTATTCATATAAATTCCTATACATGAGACGCTAATAATACTCGGTTTTTTTGTAGTATTTTGTCATAAAAAAATATAATTTGGGTCAAAATTACCTTTTTATGCTATGTTTTGATATATTACCTATCATTTTAAGAAACAAGCAAATGACAATTGAAAGAATAGTTTCTAAGACTTATTTTCCCCCTACACTTAAGTTGAACATTGTCTCCAATGTTCTATAAAAGTACCCATAAAAACGAATAAAGGGAAAAGAAAACAAGTAAAAAAAACTAGTACTCCCCTGGTTTGCTCAATAATAGAGAAGAAACATACGATAACTGGTTAGATCGTCCTCTAAGAATCATCCAATGAAACTTCCTAAGAACTTCCAAGCTTCTTCTCGTCAAATATAACCTGTAAATCAAAGACAAAGACAACTACACCAAGCGTAAAATCCACGGGTGAATGATAAATACAACCTTATTAACTACGTTTAGACTCTACGAAAGCAATAAAGATAGGATGAATGTGTTAACGTAATCGTGGTTTTCTGCAGGTTTATAAAAGAATTACAAATTTGAAATATTACACAAGTTATATTTTCAAAAATACTTAAAAATTTTGAATTTTCTGTAGCTGGGCTCATGACACCGTTAGGAAAATCCTGACGTCGTCACAACGGATGAGCTGACGGCGTCGCGTGCAAATCGTGACGCCGTCTCCACACTCTGAGAAAATTCAGTTTTTGTTTTTGATGAAAAATTTCTTGTACGCAATCTTATGAGTTATTTCCTGTATGAATTACTGCATAAACCATGAAAAACAGTTAACACAATCATATGACTCAAAACAAACACACAAGACACACGACATTCCTAAATGCATTAATTTAAAATATTGGGTTGCCTCCCAAAAAGCGCTTGTTTTTGTTCGAGTCACGAGCCTGACTCTACGCTTATTTGACGCGTAATAGGTGGGTTTCCCCTACACTTGAGGTTAAGTGTAGGTAATAGTTACGATACACACCATTTTGATGGAAGTATGCCATGTGGGGTGAAGGCGATGTGTGAATGGTCAAGGGTTTTACTATCTTCATCCTAAAACACCCGGACTAATGGGTTTGATGTTGAGTCGGTTCCGCTTGTCCTCCTAGATTTACATCTAAGGGTGAAAAATTGGGTAAAAATTGAGGCTTCGGTTCATCAACACTAGAAAATCCCTTAGAACTAAGAAAGAGGTCATGAGTATTAGTATTTAAGCCTAGATCCTCTAGTTTCATGTGGTCCAAAGGTTCTACCTCCATGGAAGTCCTATTAGTCGCTTCTACATCGGTTCGGTGAGTCACGGGCGTGTGTAATACCCAAATTGATGGGCGGACCTGTGGATACATTGTGGCTTGGATTTTTTTTGCCATTAATCCTCTATCGTATCTGATCACCTATGGGCTCAATCATCTAACATGCCATGCACTTAGGAAATCTTAACCATAACTATCTCACATTCTAAATCTGGTTATGTTTCTCTTAGGTTGTGACTTAGGCAATTTTATCATGTCATCTAACTTACGGGTCATTGCTGTGGAGCTCTTCTCAAAAGTTTGATGCAATTGGTCACTTTTCCTAAGGGTCTCACCAACAAAATTTGATCCTAAACACGAAGGTTGTTAGACGAATACAGTCCCTAGTAAAGGCTCATAATGGTGATTTAATTCACTAGGTGGGCAATTTTGTGTGCAAGGAAGTTCTACCCACCATTCATCATTTTAATATTCTCAAGATTCTCTTATCGCTTTTAAAATCTTCCAATAATTTTCAGGGTTAATTTCTATGAAGCCAACTCAAATTGGTTCTTCCGTTAACGACTCAAGTGGATGTCATCCCGCCCCCCATGGTGACGAATGACATAGTGTGACCGAACACTACACAAAAAGAGATAACTAAAAGAAAGCTACTTGACAAGAAATTAAATCTCACTGGATAGGAATCTTGTGAGTAGAACTAAGCTAGATAGAATTCAAAACCTACGTTATTCCCCGGTAACGGTGCCAAAAACTTGATGCGGTAGTCGTAGGACTTCTACACGAAGTTTTACAACTCCCTAGGCAGTGTACCTAACCGCTGTAGTGTAGTATAGGCAAGGCTCGGGGGTTGTTATCGTTCTCTAGGGGAACAGCATTGTGAAGGCCGGATCGAATGTTCACTAAGGTCTAAGGGTTGAAGGAAGATTCTTTTTGTGTTTTTCTATTTAAAGAAAGCAAGTAAATTTTGGTTTTAGAGAGGTTTTGGTTTTAAGCTAATTAATTTCTAATAAACTAAATAACAATTATACAATGAAGCGTATTCACCTGAGATGCACTACTCCTTGCTAGCTATCTAATTCTACCTATTGCTTTGTCACACTTGAGATGATGTAATGTGTAAGTATTTCCTAGGTCATGAACGGATTACACGAACCCGCCGTCTATGTAATATTCTGTTAGGGCAACGCACAAGTAAGGCAGTATAAAGACTATTACAAGGCCCCTAAGAGTATATTAAATGCATGTGAAATATCTTAAGAGGGATCAACTATATAAGGGGTAAGGTAGTATAATGACTGTTACTCATGGTGTCCTTTCTACACACTCGCGTTTCCCTGAACATGTCAACAACGATACAGACAAAAGCTGGTTTTCTAAAGCCTAACGCGCACATTCATCAACAAGAAGCAATAGGAAACAAGAATTATAAACTATGATCAATTATACTCATTGAATCTGTCACAAACAACAAGATATAATCAATCAATATGCATTCCTAAATAAATACTAGATGAATTAGCCAAGCATACTCAAGCAAGAGAAATCATAATCAACAAAAGGAATTGAAGACATGAATAAAGATAGATATGATAATCAAACCATTACAAGATGTTTATGGATTGAATTAGGTCTTCTAAATTGCCAGAAAAACACCTACCCAAACCCTAAAATCGAACTTAGGGTTGGGGGCTTGATAAAAACGAAGTTATGAGGTTGTATATATAGGCAAAACCTAAACCGACCTTCACGATGGCATCACCAATAACATGTGACGCCGTCACCATGACATTGTTTTCATAGTTGTAGATTTTCTCGTTCTGAACGCGTGGGCTGTTGAATCGTCGAAATCTGAGTTCGTATGAAGGAGTTATGATCAAAACAATATCTAGTACTTCACGTGCGCGTTAAATGGTATTCTTAATCTCGTGACACCGGATCTTCTAGTGTTCCTTTAGGTCGTCTATGTTCTGACGGCGTCACCAATGTACTGACGTCGTCGATTCGTAAATCATGACGGCGTCGCTTTATGCTTGCGACGCCGTCTCCACGCTCTGTAAGCATAATCTTCAAGAGATTTTGGTGTAGGTCCGTAGTCTTGTTCGTTTTTCTCCAAATGAGTCCAAGTCACGTGTATTTCCTCCAAATGCCTTTCAAATGCTAAATACCTGAAAAGGAACAATTAAGTACCTATTTTGGGCCTAAATGCACGATTTAGGGGGTTAAGTGACCCCGAAAGAGTGTATAAAATGACACCTCATCAAATACCTCTAAATTTGGTATTTACTTATCCTCAAGTAAATGAGCTTTTCTACCTTGACACTAGCAATATTAGGGTCATTTAACCTACCCTTTAAAGTATTTACAACACAACCTTCTAGACCTTGTAATTAAAAGCGCGGAAAACATACACTAGCATCTCACATAAGTGTTTGGGATTCTCTCTTTCTCTCAGGTGTATAATAAATTATAACATAATGGGGAAACGGAAAATCAATACTCATTACATGTTATAGCATATAAATTACCATATGCTTGGTAAAGGATCAAACCTCCACCGCTAGGCGCAAGCATTATTCATTACTATCAAAGAGGTCTTTTAAAAGGTTGTAGGGTGTAGGTGTAAGATAACATTAACGGAAACGGGAACGGATGGGATATATTTAGGTGGTGACTTTGGGTGAATTTGAAGTAAAAGGGTTAGCTAATTATTTATACGACTACACGTTGGTTTGGTTACTAAGCCAAGACTCGGACGAAGATATACAAACTCTACACAAATCTACATCAATTTTTTTCTTTTTTTTCTATTTTTTTAATAACATAATACATCATAACATGGGGTTTATAACACATACCCCTACACTTGAGCTTTTACATGCTCGATATTTACAATCTAACCAATAACCCGATTTTAGGTGGATCAAAATAATATGGAGATCATCTAACAAACGTATGGGGGTACTGACTTAACTTTTCTTTCCCATTCTTCCGTGAAAATACTACCATGAATCTAAATCGTCCCAAAACTGCATTTACAAGGATAAGGACTTAGCAACCGTGTACTCAAATAATTAACTTGGGTTAAAACAATAATGTACTAAAAAGTGAGTACATACAAGGTAGGCTAAGGCGATTTGGGTGTAACGATTGGTTTAAAGGTGACAATGCTCTTCATTAATAATCCAGCTTAACCAGAAAATTACGAGAACCGTGGAAAAGGATAGGCTCGGAGGGTTGTACTAGGGGTATCCTGCACTAAAGATGAGTGTATGGCAAGGGTATGGGATAGTTACATGATCGGTGTGACCATCATAACAATTACAGATTTAAAACATGGGTTAATCCTAATGCCTCTTATCAAGAAAATCCTACTACTCACTATGCGATCTCAGAATGCATCACAAAAACAAGTTCTAGAATTTAATATACTACCGGTACACTCATATAATTTAATACCGATCTCAATGCTCCAAAAAAGGCGACAAAACCACATATACCCATCCGTAACGATAGAATAGACACATATGACTGAAGTCTTAATATATCATTAAAACAGGAAATAAAAAAAAATAAAGGGAGTGTTTGGCTTATTAATTTTTTGATGGAGCTTAAAATCAATTAAGGATGGTGGTTTGGTTTAGAGAGTATATAGAGATGTAAAAATAAATAAAAGGGAGTGTTTGGTTTGGGCTTAAACATTTATTTAAAATGTTAAAATTGTAAAAATATCATTTTTGACGCGGTTCGGCCAAACACGAATAAGAAGTCGAAAAATACTAAAATGAAAATAATTAAGCTATCAAAGCTAAAATATGGAATTATTGATTTCTCGATCATTAAAAATGGATAATTATCCAAGTCGTAACACACGAATAATTTAAAATTGATGATTTTTATAAGGTCGAGCAAAAAGAATAAAAATGAATTCTAATTAAAAAAAATTTTGGCTCGGTTCAAATATTAATCTTAAATTCAGAAATGTTACAATATGGGTTGATGGGTGGGTCAGTTCCTCTTTTGTCTCCTAGATTTACATCTAAGGGTGAAAAATTAGGCAAAAGTTGAGGCTCTGGTTCATCAACACTAGGAAATCTCTTTGAACTAAGAAAAAGGTCATGAGTATTAGTATTTAAGCCTAGATCGTCTAGTCTCATGTGGTCCAAAGGTTCTACCTCCATTGGGATTCCTATAGTCTCTTCTACTTCTTTCGGGTGAGTCACGGGCGGTGTGTATAACTTAATTGATGGGAGGACTTGTGGGGTGCATTGTGGGCGCTAGATTTGCTTAAAATTTGTCAACAAAAAGAGCTTTATTGTATTCATAATAATGTTAAAGATCTAATTGAAAGTGCTCTTAATTCTAAACTTCTCTTGATTAATTTGAATTCTCAACGTCTCAATAAGGAAGAGCAGGAAGTTAAGAATATCGCAGAACCGACAGCTAAACGTCAAACTCGTATTACATCGTGTTTGCAGAATTTCAAAGTTATTTCTAAGGAGAGTACTATTCCTTTGAATAAAATTTGATCCTAAACATGAAGGTTGTTCATACGAATACATCCTAGGTGAAGGCTCATATGGTTCTTTAATTTTACTAGGTGAGGCATTTTGTATGCGAGGATATTCTACTCCACTATTCATCATTTTATATATTTCCTCAAGATTCTCTAAGTCGCTTTTAAAATCTTCCTGATAATTTTTATGGTAATATTCTATGAAGCACTCAAATTGTTCTTCCGTTAACGACTCAAGTGTGATTTCATCTGCCATGGTGACGAATGACATATTTACGAACAACTACACAAAGAATAGATAGACTAAAAGAAAGCTACTTGACAAGAAATTAAATCTCACTTGATAGGAATCTTGTGAATAGACCTAAGCTAGATTGAATCCAAAACCTACGCTATTCCCTAGCATCGGCACCAAAAACTTGATGCAGTTGTCGTAAGGGAATTCTACACGAAGTTTTACAACTCCCTAGGCAGTGTACCTAACCGTTGTAGTGTAGTATAGGCAAGGCTCGGGGGTTGTTATCGTTCTCTAGGGGAATAGCACTGTGAAGGCTGGATCGAATGTTCACTAAGGTCTAAGGGTTAAAGAAAGATTCTTTTTGTGTTTTTATATTTAATGAAAGCAAGTAAATTCTGGTTTTAAAGAGGTTTTGGTCTTAAGCTAATTAATTACTAATAAACTAAATAACAATTATACAATGAAGCGTATTCACCTGGGATGCACTACTCCTTGTTAGCTATCTAATTCTACCTATTGCTTTGTCACACTTGAGATGTAATGTGTAAGTATTTCCTAATTCATGAACGGATTACACGAAGATGCCGTCTATGTAATATTCCGTTAGGGCAATGCACAAGTAAGGTGGTATGAAGACTATTACAAGGCCCCTAAGAGTATATTACATGCAATTGAAATATCTTAAGAGGGATCAACAATATAAGGGCTAAGATAGTATGAAGACTGTTACCCATGGTATCCTTTCTACACAATTACGTTTCCCTAGACATATCAACAGCGATACAGACAAAAGCTATTTTTTAGAGCCTAACGCACACATCCATCAATAATACGCAATAAGAAACAAGAATTATAAACTATAATCAACTAGACTCATTGAATCTGTCACAAATAACAAGATCTAATCAATTAATGACAAGGTTCATGCATTCCTAAATAAATACTAGATGAATTAGTCAAGCATACTCAAGCAAGAGAAATCATAATCAACAAAAGGAATTAAAGACATGAATTAAGATAGATATGATAATCAAACCATTACAAGATGTTTATGGATTGGATTAAGTCTTTTAAGTTGCTGGAAAAACACCTACCAAAACCCTAGAATCGGACTTAGGGTTGGGGGCTTGATAAAAACGAAGTTATGAGGTTGTATTTATAGGCAAAACCTAAACCAACCTTCACGACGGTGTCACCACAAAAATTTTTGTGCAGTTGTAGATTTTCTCGTTCTGAACGCGTGGGCTGTTGAATCGTCTAAATCTGAGTTCGTGTGAAGGAGTTATGATCAAAACAATATGTGGTTCTAGAGTTCCTTTAGGTCATCCATGTTCTGACGGCATCACCAATGTACTGACGCCGTCGCTTCGTAAATCATGACGGCGTCGCTTTATGCTTGCGACGCTGTCTTCACGCTCTGTAAGCATAATCTTCAAGAGATTTTTGTGTAGGTCCGTAGTCTTGTTCGTTTCTTCTCCAAATGAGCCCAAGTCACGTGTATTTCCTCCAAATGCCTTTCAAATGCTAAATACCTGAAAATGAACGATTAAGTACTTATTTTGGGCATAAATGCATGATTTAGAGAGTTAAATGACCCCGAAAAGTGAATAAAATGACACCTCATCAGCTTTAGTTTTCAAAATAAATATTTTTAAAATAGAGTACTATCCATGTATCAAATTATCCACGAAGGGGATTAAATATGAAAAGTGCTATGTTGTTTGATTTGTACTAGTTTTGTTATTAAATATACTTCGTATACTAGCTTGAAGGAAAATCTTCTCAAAAGAACTTGGAAGTGTCAATTTATGTTTGTCTAAGTCGTAAGAGTAGAAATGATGTCTAAAACACAAAATTTATGTGCTGGAGCAACTTTTTAAAGTTCTATGTTCTACATTTAAGTCACCAAATGATTTTGAACAAAAAACGTATTTTTGGGTCACTGGTGGCAGTCCCATAAATGTTAGGGCGACCCTCAAATATATCTGGGGGCCTTCACCTTTCTGGGGGCCGTCTGCCTGTTTCGTCAGAATTTGACAAACTTCTAAAAATCATATAAAATCAACCGTAAGTCCGTAGAAGTCGTGTCACCCGCCATTTTAAAGATAATTGAGTCTACTTTCATTTAAAAATACTTCTAAGTCATTATTCCAAACTTAAGTTAGTCAGAAATGCAAAATACTACACAGTTGTCAAAACTTTATGTTTCGTTTTGACGAAAAACTTATAGTTTACCCTTTCTTTCAAGTCAACCATTTCTAGTTAATGTATCTTTGAAAAACGGTATATTTATTTTTTTCAAAACATTGATCTTGATTAATTTTTTTTAAATGGGGAGGAAATTATTTTTAAAAATAAAATCAAGCTAAAGTATACATCATTGTATTTAATACACAAACAACGACGAATATCCTTATGTGTATACTAGATGATTATGTGTGTTTACTTGTATTTTAACTTTGTTAATAGATATTAATAAGTCATCATTACTATTTGTAATTGAGCTAATTATATATTTTAACACGTGTGCCATGTATGTTATTTGTATGTTACTAGTTTTCTGGATTATGCCTAATAGGAATTACGCTAGATCTCTTGCGTTAATTTGCGAAAGTGTTTGTGCATTGCATATAGGCATATATAGCTATATTTACAAATGTTACATAAACATTTTGTAAATGATTTTGTGTATAGTAACCTAATTAGGAATTCGAGTTCAATAGTGTGTCAAGAATGTTGGAAAATATTATCATAGGATCACATGTTAAAACCTGTCACCAAAATCTTACTAACACGTTAACTCGTTTCTAACAAGATGTCTAAATATTTTCATCGTCTTTTCTTGTTTGACCTTGGGTTGGTTAAACAAAAGAAAAGATCATATTAACACATTAGTATTTAAGTAAAAGAAAATGTATTTTTAAACTCTGCTTGTGCTTGCATTGTTCTAACACACACATATAATTATGTTCTATTTATAAACTTATATTATTTTACAAAAGATGTGTGTTGTATAAAAATGATTAGGAAAATCATTTATATACTTATAAAATGTTAAAAATCATGCATACTATTCATAACAACAAATAGTTTTTCGCACAAGCAAAATATATGACAATCTTAAAGTAAGAAATTAACTTGTCATTATTAATTAACCTCACCTCACAACTAGTCTTAGGATTCATTGAACACACTATGAAAATCTTTATTTATTTTCTTTTAAATGAGTGTTTATGAGGGTCAAGAAAGACTTTGAGTATATATCGATTCATTATTTAAATTATGATTGATATTATTATCGAATCTAATTGACAAGTTTTCGAGTATGGACAAGAAATCGGATTCTTATTTGTCTAGCTTTGAGATTATATCAAAATGTAACAAGATATATTATCTTAAACCTACATACTCAATCACACTCGATTGATATGAAAATAACGACATCCTTTTCCAAGATGATAAGAATATGCATCGGATCATAACTCACACTTGTGTAAATGATGTCATATTAAGTCTACTTGTCCAATAGCTGTGTTCTAAATATTTGGCAAATATATGCATAAAATACACAATGAAGTAGGATTGACGACTTGAATGTTTTGTCCAAAATATTCAAGTAATTTACCTTGCAATGCAATTGGTAAAGTCGTCATCTCCGAAAAGCCAAACATGAGCAAATGCACAACATATGTAACTTTGCTCAAACAATTCAAAAGCACAACTCAAAACTCAAACTATCTTCTCATCAAAACTCTCTCTTACTTTACCAAATAAGCATAATATTTCTTCCTCACCAAATGAGAACCCTTTAACCATCTAAGGTTAGGATTAGGAAGAATTGAACATATTCCACAAACCATTATCGTGCTTTCTTTCAATAAGTGATCGTAAGAGGATTTCAAATATGAAGATGATTATTATTCAAACGATAATCAATCTCATCATTCAATCTAATTACAAAATTAGAATATGAACATGAAATCGAGACTAGTATTTATCTAGATACGATACATATCATCAAATGGACCTAGAGATTTTTCTGTGTCTACATGTTTAACCATCCTTAGTCTATTACTTGAATTCACGAGTCGATTGCAAGACATACAGATTCGTCATCGAATTACGTTTCAACTAGCATTGAAAAGTTCATTTTGGAAGGGTTTTTTTCTTATAAAGTGTTCGATTGTTGTGTTTATTAGTTATGGTTAAATTATACATGATAAAACCTGAACAACTCTAAGTAGATTGACGACTTATGAATTTCCCAACGAGAAAATCATAAGTACTCCAACTTGATTAGCAAGTCGTGGATGTCATTTATCGGAAAACTCAAAACAAGAAACCCTATTATTACTATTATATGCTTCTATTAATAACCTAATTTCGAACACCATTTCTCAAATAGTGGTTAAAATGATCTTTGCCCAAATTGGCACATCACGGATCTTTGATCCTTAGTTCTTAGATCCATTTCGGTTTAGGTAAATCCGCCCTATGGCATTAGATTTAAAACATCTTCTTCTTGTGAATCTCTTACTTAAAAGTCCAACATACATGTAACTAACCTTTAATAAATCATTTTTATTTCTACAAAGAAACATTCACAAGATCCATTGAGGTAAGTAACCTTAATTGAATATCTTGCTTAAAAGACATGCAAAGGTGTATTCTTTGAACACTCTCAATATAGTACATTAGGCTTTGTCACCCTTAAGCATACTCCTAGGTTCTAGATGATTCATTATCTCTTAAAATTACAACAACTTGCTTTCTCTCTCATTCAACCGTAGAATTCCACACATCTTGATTAGGATTATGTGAATCGGAATTAAAGCATCTTAGTTGAGTCATATTAGACCCTGAGTAATAAGACAATACAAATTTTATCTTTGCCACACTATATTAGGCAAATATAAGAATTCTATTTTGTCTAACATGAGAATGGCTACTTGAGAATCTATTGCACTAAAAATTCAATTTTACCTAACGGTTAAATTACTTCCAAGAGTGAAGTTGGGTTCATGGTATAACCTGGAAAAATGGTTGTGTTTAGCCTGAATTGAGCACCTCTAGTGATAGTCTCATATTTATTCTCTAATTTGATTAAATGACTCCTCCTAAATATGCCTAATGATAGTCTACATTGATGGACTTTGTATCTCATTAAGAGTGCACACTAAGCAAGTAGAAATTAGGTTTGTCCTTAGTCAATCTAGACTACTTGCATCTCACATATGTGCTTTAAAGTTTCAAGATGATAACTTGCTCCCATGTAATGCAATTATATGCCTTCATGTTTATCTTGATGCCCAACGCCATTTGCTTAGCTATTGAATGCATGTCCATTGTAAAGGCATTTGTCTTTTTCTAGCAATTTAGACATAATATTTCTTAGTTTATCTAAATTACACATGCTTCTAAATGCTAAATGTTAACATGTTTTACATGATGATTACATTTAAAATTATCATGTTTTGTATGCATCATATTATATGACTTACGTGTTAATTATGAACCTACGCTATGTTAGGTTAATGTATGACAATTAACGTTTAAATGCCATATAGTCTTACACATTAATCTTGTTGATTATTATGTCGATGCTTGCTTAGATAAACTTACATGCCTATATCTATATGTCTTATGCATCTAGGTATATATTTTCTCCTAATAGAATATTTTTCTTCATGTCCGTGTCACAAATCTAAAAAGTTAAAAGAGTCAAAAATGGTTTTATATCTCCTAGAGTCTCCACTCACCCATTCCTTTAATCATCATCTCACTTTCTTTCAAATAATCCATTTTTTTACCAAGGGAAGGTTAGATACAAATCTAATACACCTCAAAGTAGGGTTGACAACTTAAATATTTCATCTGAAATATTCAAGTATCTTTAACTTGCAATCGCAAACGTTAAAGGTCATATCCGAAAATCCATATTCAAGCCTTTTAACAACATAAGTTGAAACGCTTTTCTTTCTCTCCAATGAAAACAATCTTTCTCTTCGACGAAAACATTATTTCTCTTCGACGAAACATTCTTTCTTTTCGATGAAACATTTTTTCTCTTCGACGCAAACATTCTCTCTTCGACGAAACATTGTTGGGATTAAAAGCTTCTTGATGCTGTTTGGAATTACTATTATTCTTATTGATGTTAATGTTGCTCAGTCAAAGTTAGTGCTACTAGAGAATTTCAATGAAAATTATACTAAGTGTTTAAGACTGCTAGAGGAAGTTACTACTGCTAGAAGAAGTTACTACTGCTAAAGGAAGTTACTACTGCTAGAGGAAGTTACTACTGCTAGTGGAAGTTAAGACTGCTCAGAGACTTAGAAGAAAAACTGCTAAGTAGTTACTACTGCTGGTACAAAAGTTACTACTGCTAGTGTAAAGTTACTACTACTAGTGTAGAGTTAATGCTGCTGAAGGAGTTAATGCTGCTAGTGAAGAAGTTAGTACTGCTGAGTTAATTAGTACTGCTTATGTGATTTGTATGAGATATTTTGGTAAAAGATATGTATAAGTTATTTATTTAAAAGATTTGATATACTTAGGAAAGTATTGTAAGCCGTTTAGGACTCTTTGGAGTATAAAAGGAGGTTCCAGGGCATAGAGTTTGATAATAACAATCATATACAGAAAAATATACAAAGTAGTATAGTTCATAGCTTCAAGGTCTTTGTAACCCCAATACTTTGAGAGTATTCGTATTATTTGCTTAATAATATTGGAGCTTTTATGTTTTGTTGAATTATTGTGTTTTACTGTTCCATTGAAAATTCTTCTTATTAAAGATTAGATTACGCATAATCTTTAATACATTCACAAAAAGTTTATACTATAGTTATGTTAGATTTATCTAATATAACTAAACCTTAAACAAGCTTAAGGAATTCAATCTACAGAAGTGTTGAAGTGGGACCAACAAGTGGTATCAGAGCTTGTTGCTTTAAGAAACTTTGCTAGAAGATATGGATCAAGATTCTGCACACATGGTGGCTGCATCTAAAGTTCCCATGCTCAAACCGGGTGAGTTTGAGTTATGGAGGATGAGGATTAAACAATACATCCAGATGATAGACTATGCACTGTGGGAAGTCATAGAGAATGGTGCAACCTTGCCAAAAATACAAGTTGTGGAAGGTGTTACAACAGTGATGCCTATTACATCTGTTGAAGATTAGGCTTAGAGAAGATTAGAAGTAAAGGCTAGAAGTACTTTAATGATGGGCATTCCCAATGAACATCAGTTAAAGTTTAACTCTATAAAGGATGCTAAGCTGTTGTTGGAAGCTGTAGAAAAGAGATTTGGTGGGAATGCAACTACTAAGAAGACTCAAAGAAATCTCTTAAAGCAGCAATATGAAAACTTCACTGCTCCAAGCTCAGAGATGCTTGATCAAACCTTTGATAGGCTTCAAAATCTTGTGAGTCAGTTGGAGCTTTTGGATGAAAAGCTTTCACAAGAAGATGTTAATCAAAAGTTATTAAGAAGCTTGTCACCTGAGTGGAACACACATGCTGTTGTGTGGAGGAATAAAGCTGAGTTAGAAACAATGAGCATGGATGATCTCTATAACAACCTCAAGGTGTATGAACCAGAAGTTAAAGGGATGTCTAGCTCAAGTTTAAGTACATAGAACATGGCTTTTGTGTCCTCTTCAAATAACAACACTAGTAGCTCTAATGAAGCAGTTAATGCTGCTCATGGAGTTACTACTGCTAGCACTCAAGTTAATATTGCTTACTTTACAAATATTGATAACTTGAGTGATGCTGTTATTTGTTCATTCTTTGCTAGTCAACCAAATAGTCCTCAACTTGCACATGAGGACTTGCAACAAATCCATCCTGATGACATAGAAGAGATAGATTTGAGATGGAAAATGGCCATGTTGACTATAAGGGCTAGAAGGTTTTTGAAGAATACAGGAAGGAAGCTTACTATTAATGGCAATGAGACTATTGGTTTTGATAAGTCCAAAGTGGAGTGCTACAACTGCCACAAGAGGGGACATTTTGCTAGGGAGTGCAGAGCTCCAAGAAATCAAGACAACAAGAACAAGGAAAGCTCAAGAAGGAGTGTGCCTGTGGAAACATCTACTTCCACAGCTTTGGTGTCATGTGATGGTCTTGGTGGATATGACTGGAGTGATCAGGCAGAGGAAGGGCCTAATTATGCACTCATGGCTTACTCATCTTCAAGTTCTGACTCAGAGGTATCCAATGATTCAAATTGTTCAAAATCTTGTATGGAAACTGTTAAATTACTTAAATCTCAAAATGATCAACTATTAAGAGATTTAGAGAAATCTAGTTTAATGGTTTTAGGTTATAAAACAGGTTTAGAATCAGTGGAAGAAAAACTTGAATTTTATAAAAAGAATGAGTCTGTTTATGTAGAAAACATTAATGGCTTAAAATGGGATATTCAAGTAGGAGAAATAACTATTAGAGAGCTTAGGAAGAAGCTTGAAAAAATTCAAAAAGAAAAAGATAGCATTCAATTTAATGTAGATAAATTTGAAAATGCATCTAAAAGTTTAAACAAGCTCATAGAGTGTCAGATTGTTGATAATTGCAAGAAAGGTTTAGGCTATGAAAAATATAATGCAGTTCCACCTCCCTACACAGGAAATTTCATGCCTCCAACACCTGATTTGTCTTTTACTGGTTTAGATGAGTTTGTTAATAAGCCTGTAGTTGAGAACAGAAAGTCTGATGAAGAAGTGTCTAAGGTAGTTAGGAAGTCTGATGATTCCCCAATTATTGAAGATTGGGTGTCAGATAGTGAGGAAGAAAATGTGTCTCAAACTAAAACTGAGAAGAAAACAGTTAAGCCTAGTATTGCTAAGATAGAGTTTGTCAAACCTAAGCAACAAGAGAAAACTGCTAGGAAAACTGTTAAACAAGTTGAGAAACATAGGCAAAACACTCACAGTCCAAGAGGCAATCAAAGAAATTGGAACAATATGATGTCTCAAAAACTAGGAAGCAATTTTGAGATGTTTAATAAGGCCTGTTATATGGCATGTTATGTGTGTGGAAGATTTGGATCATTTGCAAAGTTGAATTGCAATTTCCTTAAAACAATTTCGCAACAATCAAAGGATGGTAAATCTTGTTGGAACTCAATGGCTCAAAAGCGTGAATCATCAAAATTTTGCTAAAAAGACTCATCCTTGTGCTAAAAAGGGTGAATCATCAATTAATACTGCTAGACAAGTTAATATTGCTCACTCAAAAACAACAGTGAATGCTGCTAGACCAATGTCATATCTTTCTAAAACAGCACATTCAACTGTTAAGAGGCCCATTAATAAGAACTTAAATTTTAAAATCAGTAATATTATTCTAAGGGGTTACTTACTGTTAGGGGTTTTAAAGAATGTTTACTAATGCTAGGCCAATAAGGCAGTAGTTATTGCTGTTATGGATTATTGTTATGTTGTTAACCGGCCATCAGCTTGTTGGGGTTCGGAAACACAAAGAATAAGTTTTTTAGAAATGTTTCATATAAAACAGTGCCCATCAATCACACTAAAGAAGTTTTGTGATTTATATTGTTGCACAAGGCAGATCCAAGTCAATTGATGGATTGGGTCCCCATTAGAAATTTGATTTTCTTATCTTTGTGAATGGGACAATTCACACTATTGGAATTTACTGGCAAAAGTTCTTCAATGAGTGATTGATATGGAAGCTCGCATGGCACATGACAGGGAACATGTCCTATCTTACAGACTATGAAGAGATGATGGAGGATATGTTGCTTTTAGAGGGAATCCCAAAGGAGGGAAAATCTCAAGGAAAATTGTACCATTAAAACTGGTAATCTAGATTTTGAAAATATGTATTTTTGTCAAGAGAGTTAAGTTTTAATCTCTTTAGTGTTCTCACTAAATGCTTCGGCTGATAAAAAAGTATAGTGTTCTTTTTAATGACACGATGTATTTGTTTTATCGCCAAACTTTAAGTTAATTGATGAATGTTAAGTTCATACTTGGCGTTCTCTAGAAAGACAATATGTATAGTGTTGATTTAATGAACATAGTTCTTTAAAGAGGTTTTATCTGCTTTTTGCAATAGACACAATCTGTTGATATATAAAATTTGGCATACGATGGACTAGTGTAACTTACATTTTAATAACATAAATAAATTGGTTTAAGGAAAATCTGTAAAGTTTACCTTTCTTAAAATTTTCTGAAAATGATCAAACTTGTGCTGATTGTCATAAAAGGAAAAGAAGAGCACGAGCTTTTTGTAAGTCTAAAACAGAGAAATCAATCAGTCTTCCTTTTACATTTGTTGCATATGGATTGTTTGGTCTAACATTTTGTAAAAGTCTTATGAAGAATAATGTTATTGCCTAGTTGTCTTAGATGATTTTATTTGGTCTACATAGGACTTTCTTTCTAGCTACTAAGGTTGAGGCTAGTGGATTCTAAGTTCCATTTATAACTGGGATTGGAAAATCTAGTAGATCTCAAGGTTTAGGTGATTCAGATGTCGATAATTGGTGAGTGAGTTTTTAAACAAAGGAAATGTAATTAAGTTTTTTGCGAGATGGATTTGGGTATTTGAGTACAATATAGTATAGCTAGATATAACCTCTAACATATTATGGAGCGTGTTGCTGATAAGAGGAATAGGTAACTATTTGAGGTGTAGGCGGTGGGGGGGTTCTTTGCTAGCTGATTCTAGTTTGCCATACTACTGTTTTGGGCAGAAGCTGTAAATACTGCTTGACTATGGCCAAAATAGAGGTGTTAGTTGTTAGCAATAATGAACAAGACTCCCTATGAACTTTTTCATGGTAGAACACCAACTTTAAGTTTTATGAGACCATTTGGGTATCCTGTTACTATACTCAATACCTTAGATCACTTAGGCAAATTTAATGGTAAGGCTGGTGAAGGTTTCTTTGTTAGATACTCTTTGAATAGTAAAGCCTTTAGAGTATTCAATAGTAGAACAAGGATAGTGGAAGGAAAATACTTGCATATTACGGTTTAGTGTATTTTACACCTAATGTTAAAGGTAGTGGACCAGATTGGCTATTTGATATTGATGCACTAACAAGAACAATGAATTATAAGCCAATTGTTGCAGATACACAGTCTAATGGTTTTGTAGGCACAAAAGTAAGTGATAATGCAGGTCAAGCTAGAAAGGAGACAGAACCTGTCAAAAATTACATTTTGCTACCATTATGGACTGTTGAACCACCATTTTCTCATGATCCAAAGAGTTCTCAAGATGATGGATCCAAACCTTCAAGTGATGTTGTGAGAAGGTTGATTGAAGATAAGAAAAGATAGTGAAAGTATTATCAAAAGAAGGATGTAATGTTAACATCTCTAATCAATGTTCATGCATACTTTACTAGCACAATTGATAGTTATGGTATATTGGTGGAAAAAAACAAGCCATTGAAACTTCTAGATGATCCAAATATGCCTGCTTTAGAAGATTTAAGAAATATTTGACCTCTCAAGAGATGATGTAGTTGTGGCTGCAGTGGCGTGACATGAACATTTGGATACAACAATCCAAAGTTCAGTCTTTATTACAACTACAAGAATTCATAAAGTTTACTTACTCTCTAATCAAGTAATTAGAGGTCTGAAACCTCTGCTACACAAACAGAAAGAATGTCTATAGTATTTTAATTGCACCATGGTTGTGTCAGTAACTAGTCAAATGAACATAACCCTTAATGAACTTTTTATAATGCTTGTTTGCTTGCTTTTTATCACTGGAAGAACCCAAAAAGGTAATTCATGCATTGAAGGATCCAAGCTGGATAGAGGCTATGCAAGAAGAGCTTCTACAATTTAGGTTACAGAAGTTTGGACTTGAGTGGAGTTTACAATGAAAAAGGACTAAAGGTACTAATGGCGTTTTCAGGAAGTAAACAAGGATGAAAGAGGAATTGTGATAAGAATAAAGCATGCATTGGTCTGCTTAAGGGTACACAAAGAAGAAGGGCATTGACTTATAAATGAAGGTTTTTGCCACTGTTTGCATAGAATTGAGAGCAATTATGCTATTTTTAGATTATGCTTCATTTAAAGATTTTGTGGTGTATACATAATGGATGTAAAGGTACTTTCTCTCTATGGGGAGATTAAAGAAGAGGTCTATGTATGTCAACTACCAGGAATTTGAAGTCCAGACTTTCACTGATAGAGTATAGATAGTTGAAAAGAATTGTATGGAGTACATCAAGGCTCATAAAGCTTGGTATGAATACATTGTCAACATTATCTGTTGGACATATGAACTTTCAAAGCGGGGGAAATTGACAAAACATCGTATTCATCAAAAAGGTACAACAGGTGTTTTTTTGCTGGTCCAGTTTAGTGGATGATATAATCTTAGGTTAACAATATGAAAACGATGCAATGCATTTGTGAAAAGTTGACTGCACTGAGAAATTTCGATGAGTTATATGGTGAGAACTTACATTATTCTTAGGATTTCAAGTGGAGCAGAGAAGGATGAAGAAGGATGAATAATTATTAGTCAAGATAATATGTGGGTTGGAATTTTAAAGAAATTTGGGTTTACAGCACGTCTAGGACTACAGAGCACACATAGGAAAATCAAAGGGCCTGTTCGCTCAAGGATGAAGATGGTGAAGCAATGTGGATGTTATTATAATAGGTCAATGATTGGTTCATTGTATGTTATCTTACATCGTCAAGACCTGACAATCTATCTGTACGTTTGTGCTTGTGAATAGATCCAAGTCAATCTTAAAGGTTTCCAAAATCTTCATCGCTGGTAATAAAAGGGATTTTTTGGTACTTAAAATGGGGTAACTCAAAATTAGGCCCTTTGGTTTCTAAATGATTCTTCTTTTTGATTTTGGTAGCAGTCACTGATCAGTGATTCATTGCTGAGAGCTTGGATAGGGAGTTACAATAGGAGGTTGTCAATTCCTTGGATGTGTTTGAATATCATGGCAGTGCATAGAAATCAGATAACTGTGGTTACAAATTCCACAACAGATAGTTAAATATGTGGCTGCTTCAAGTTGCTTTGTGGACAATGATGCTTCGGATTAGAATCTACTACTTGTTTTTGGAGGACAATTTTTATGCATACCAAGAACTTTATTGTTATAAAAGTATGTTTTCATAATTAAAAATCTTGTTTTCATTAAAAAATAAAGCATATAGAGATTAGACATCATTTTATTAGGGATTGCAATGAAAAGATATTGATTTACAATGGTCAAAGTCCCTTACTGAAAGAATGTTGCTAAATTTTACTGACAAAAGCATTTGATGTAACGTTGGTTTCATATTTGATTCGTGATTGCTAAGTTTTGGAATGCTAAAATCCTTAAATATCTTTTTTATCTCTTTATGTTTTTATAGAGTATTGTAGAGTTTTATATGAATTAGTACTGTTATTCATGTCATTAAAAGTTTTGGGCTAACGTATTATTTGTGCTGCTGGTTTACTTAATCTGCTGACGTTAATATGTTAGTTTACTTATACTGTTAGGTATAATTAATACTGTGATAATTATGAAATGCTATGGGTTGTGTTTTCTTGGTTTTTGGACTAACATTTTGCAGAAAAAGCAAAGAAAAGTGTTTTGATTGATACATGGAAAGCTGGTTATTAGAGATAATTAATAAGAGAGTTTTTGGTCGCGAACAATAAAAATGGAGAGTTAGTGAGAAGAAAATAAGAGAATGAAGACGATCGTGTGGTATAAATAAATAGACCAATGTGATTTGGTGAGTAAAGAATTTGAGGAGAATATGGTGAGTTTAAATTATACATATAAGAGAGTTAAATATAATAAAAACAGACAGAGTGTTGGATGGAATTAGAGTGATGCCTGGCTGACTCTAAAGTTAATTGCTGATAGGCATAACTTAATAATGCTAGTAAAAGTTGATGTTGCTATAACTTACTATTGCTGGTGAAAGTTATTGTTGCTTGGCATAAACTTACTACTGTTGGGTTTACTACTGCTAGTGGATGTTCTTATTGAACACCATATAAAGTTTGCAATTACGATCAATCCATTCATTATATTACTTCAGCTTTGAAATAAATCATATGGGCTACTGTCAATGGACATAACTGTCTAACTGGGGATGTTACATTTATAAGCCTTAGCTGGATGGGAGGAAGATCTATCTTACTGAGTCGATTGTAAGATGAGATCTGCAACACTGAAGTTTGCGGTAGGTTAGTTGTGTGCTTACAAATAACTACCATTCTAGCTTGAATACTCTCTCATAATTGGGTATTGATAGAAATTTTCTCAGTTGATTACTTTCTATAAGGCATTCTCTTTTACCACTCTTTAGTAAAGGCCTTGTTGTCTTAATTATTCTAATGCCTAAGGGATGATGTCTTCGGTTTGGTTGTGTGTTTAGTAGAATCTTGGGTCCGACGACGAGCACTAGTACGAAGAGTGGCTGATCGGCACAACCATGCAGTGGTCTTATTTGAAGGCGAGAATGTGGTGAGGGGCTAACGGATCTTTGCTTTCTTCATTACTTTCATCTCTTCCTCTTTGCTAGTCTCTTACCTCTTTTTTTCTCTTAATTTTATCTTTTCCCACACATTCCCTCTCTTCTACATTTTCTGCAATCATCTATTTAGCTACAAACTAAAAGTTTAACTTTTCAAAATACATTTTTGAAAGTATGATGAAGAACTTAGATAGTGTGGGAAATTTTTTGATGTATCCAAGGTTTGTATAAGTGTTTGTGAATTAAAAAATCTTGATGGTCCTGCAATGTCAAAGAGGATTTATGTTACACTTTCTCACACACTAAGAAGATATTTTGGGAATAATGAGAATAGGTAGGGAAAGGTTTTTCTTTTTGTTTTTCTTGGTTATGGAATAAGGAAATACTATTATTCCAAAACAATGGAGTGGTACGTCATATCAAGATAGGAATTGGGTGAAGGTTAAAGCAATGCAACTGATATCATAACACAAACCACATTATTCAAAACAATCAACATCTCTACCCCAAAAGACTCAAAACCCTAGGAGGAAAGAGAAAGGACACTGAGGTACCTCAGCCTAGTAATAGTAGTCCTACAACCAATGGTAGCAAGATGAAGGCTGTCATTTAAGGAGCTGGATTCATATGTTTGGTGAGGGCTGCCACTACTGTAATAGCTTAGAAATAGGATCAGGACAAGGGTTATTAGATATGAACCAATACACAAAGGCTTACCACCTAATGAACCAAGTTCCTCAGGAACTAATTAGGGTGGTGATACAGCGCCCAAGATAACATGGGGGATAATTGTCAGTATAGGTTGTGAATGTATCTAAAACTTTCTAATGATCCACTTCTCCCAAGAGGTAACACAATTCGAAGTGGTGGGTCTGTATGATAACTTCTGGAATTGATGGAATTACTGTACCAATTTACACAAAAAAGAGTTCGTTGATTTGGAGGACAATAAAGGAGCCACTCAGGTAATGAGATGTAGTCTGAAGAGAAGGGTCAAAAAGCTGGAAAGGAGAAATAGGTCAAGAACTCATAAGCTCAAAAGATTATACAAGGTTAGTTTGACAGCTAGGGTAGAATCCTCTAGAGATAAAGAAGATTTAGCTGAGGATGCATCTAAACAGGGGAGGAGAATTCATGATATTGATGCTGATGAAGACATTACCCTAGAAAATGATCAAGATGATGCTGATATGTTTGATGTGAACACTTTAATTGGTGATGAGGTGTTAGCAGAACCAAAAGTTGTTTTCAAAGATGTGAATTTAAGTATTTATGAAGTTACTTTGGCTTAAGAACTTGCAGGTTTGAAAAGTGCAAAAGTTCAGGAAAAAGGGGATGTTGTAAAATAGACAAGTGTACTAGTTAGTGCTGCCAGTACAAAGGCAAATGTTCAGGACAAAGGCAAAGGGAAAATGATAGAACCTGAGAAGCCTATAAAGAAGAAAGAACTATTCAGGCTTGATGAAGAAATTGCTTCAAAGTTACAAGCTGAATTTGATGAGGAAGTAAGACTTGCAAGAGAGAAAGCTAAAAAAGAACAAGAATCTAATGTTGCCTTGACTGAAGAATGAATGTTATTCAGGCTAAGATTGAAGCTGGTCATGAATTGGCTCAAAGACTGCAAGCACAAGAGCAAGAAGAGTTGTCTAATGCAGAAAAGGCTACATTATTTGTACAACTCTTAGAGAAAAGAAGAAAGCATTTGCAGCAAAAAGAGCAAAAGAGAAGAGGAACAAACTACCTTTTCCCTCAAGCTCAACAAGAACAATACATCTTTTTGTGGGCTCTACATGAAAGAATATGGGAAGGAAAGTGAAGCCAAATACTTGAAGATACAAAATCTTTTGATTCTATCAAAAGATGTTTGACAAGGCTTTCAAAAAGGCGTGCAATACATTTGTTGACTTTAGATACCAGACTTGGTGTGATGGGCTGTTCAAAAAGAGCACTGCCACTGAAGCTGGATTAAAGAGGTCACTAAAAAGCAAAAGGCTAGATGTGTTCAGAAACAGCTGAGTGGATGATGTTCAAGATATTATTGAAATGGATGGATGATCAAGAAAAAATTAAGATTAAAGAGCTTTTATAGAAATTTGTTCTGATAATGAAGGAAGTTGCAATTGATGCTATTCTTTTGGTTCTAGCCTCCAAGCATTGTTGACTGAAGGTCTATAAAGAAGGGAGAGAACAACTTCATTACAGATAATCAGAGCTAATGGAAGATTCAAAGATGTACCTTTGGTCTTTTAGTAATATGCTCAAAAGCTTTGAATAAAGATTTGGAAACTGATGTGGCTAAATTGGTAAAAGCTAAGCAACGGGTCAACAGGCCAAAGTGAGGGCTATGAGAGAGTGGCTTGAGGTTATCTTAAGGACAAGGTTTGATCCTCATGTTAGAAGATACAACTATGGAGATATAAACAATGATACAGAGTATTGGATTGGAAATATTTGCATCTCTTCGTAGAGTTAATTCTTTACGGACGTTGCAACATATGCCAACATTTCATATGCTGGTAGAAAAGGATATTCTCTTTCACCTGCTACAATTATGATATGTTAAATAAATAAGCTTCAATGTGACTCATTTCAATGAAATGGTATATCAGCCTTCTTAACTTCTCACCAAATAGCCTTAAGAATACAATGAAGTGTTTGAAAACTTGCCTCCCTGGTTATTAATAAGCTTTCAATGAAGAAACTTGAGACTTTTGAAGAAGAATATCAAGTTTAAGGGAGGCATTGTTAGGATATTAAAATACTTCTGATCGATCTTTGAGTTACTAATGCTCAGGTTTGTATTACCTGTATATGTTAAAGTTAGTGTTGTTCTTTAAACTTTAATGAATAAAATATGCTAGTAGTTTGTGCTGTTTGTATAAAGTTAGTTTATGTCTAGTTCATAGTTACTCACTGTTAGTATATATTAGGTTGCTAGTAAAAAAGTTAATACTGCTAGTGTAAAGTTTAGTATTGTGGTGAAGATGAAGAAATATTCTAAAGTAGTTACTATGCTATTGTACATAGTTAATGCGCTGGTTGTATAAGTTACACTGCTCTCAAAGATTAAGAATGATTGAAAGTAGTTTCTACTGTCCAGATGAAAGGATAAAGACAGAAGAAAGGTTAAGATTGATTGGATTTTGACCGACTGAAGAAAGGAGAAGATTGATTGGAATCAAGATTAATTACGTGATAAAGGATTAGTTATTTATAGAATGAGCATTAGTGAATATTCTAAGTTTTAAAAATATATTGTAAATCGACTAGGACTCCTTGGTGTATATAGGTGGTCATAGGCATAGAGTTTGCTATCTATGAAATCTTTTGTTTTTGATATCATTTATAGCTTCACTGTTTGTAACCCTTATACTAGGAGGAGGATTTGTATTATTTCCTTATTAATATTGTGCTGTTATTGTTTGTTGAATTCATTGTGTTTTTACTGGTTTCATTTAAGAATTCTTATAATATTAAAAGATTAGATTTAGCCTAATTTTAATACACTTAACAAAGTTTTTCTACTATATTTGTGTTAGATTTATCTAATATAACTAAACCTTAAACAAGCTTAAGGAATTCGATCTATTGAAGTGGGATCCAACAAGAGGTATTCTACTCCTGGGACAACACTTATGTGAGGTGCTAGTATATATTTTTCGTGCTTTTAATCACAAGGTCTAATTGGTTGTGCTATAAATTATCTTTGAGAAGTAAGTTAAATGCCTCTAATATTGCTATTATCTAGGTAGAAAAGCCCGTTTGCTTGAGGACAAGCAAATCCCAAGTGTAGGGGTATTTGATGAGGTGTCATTTTATACATTTTTTTGGGGTCATTTAACCCTCTAAATCATGCAAATATGCCCAAAATACGGTTAATAGTTAACTTTTTGTGGTTTTTAGCATTGAGGTAGCTTTTGAAAGGTATACTACAGTGACTTGACTCGATCATTTAGGAAGAAACGGGACAAGTTGCAGCTTTATAAATGACCCTGAAATGGTGTATAAAATGACACTTCATCGGACGGCGTCACAATTATTGGTGACGGCGTCAGGATTGTAAAGAGACGGCGTCAGAGAAATCAAGACGATGTCAGATCTTAACCGACTTAAAGAAGCCCTAGAATATTCGGCGTAGCGACGGCGCCAGGAGTATAAAGCGACGCCATCGTGGCCTATTTTCTATATATACAAACTTGATTTTAGGGTTTTGTGTGTGCAGCTTTTGGGAGACGAACTATATCGTTAGGGTTTGAGTGTAGCAGCTTTTAAGCTCGTTTTTAGGGTATAAAAACCCTCTTGTACCAGCCTTATACTCATGTTTTAATCAAGTGAAGTCCATTATCTCTTAATCTTTCAATATGTCTATGTGTTGTTTGATTAATTATTGTTCTTCGCTTCTCTTTAACATGCTAGGCTAGATCCAATTAGTATTTACTTATGATTGCATGAAACTTAATTTGTAGATCCTTTTAATATTGCTTCTTGTAATGGATGTGCGCGTTAGGCTCTAGAAAACTGGCTATAAAATATTACATTAGCATAGACGTCCAGGAAAATGCGAGTGTGTAGAAAGGATATCATCGGTAATAGTCTTCATACTACCTTACCCATCTATGGTTGATCACCTCTTAAATATTTTAATGCATGTAATGTACTCTTAGGGACCTTTTAATAGTCTTCATACTACCTTACTTGTTCGTTGCCTTAACGGAATATTACATAGACGACGGGTTCGCATAATTCGTTCATGACTTAGAAAATATTTACACAGATCATTACAAGTGTGACAAAGCAATAATATTAGGAGAAGTAAACTAAGGAGTAATGTATGATTAAGTAAATACGTTTGTTTACCATTGAGTTTCCACCAATTTAGTTTGATTAGTTAAAACCAAAACCACCTCTTAAAACCAGAATTTATATGCTTTCATAAAAATATAAAAATACAAAAATACTCTTTTTTCAACCCCTTAGACCTTAGTTACATTCTGTTCAATCCTTCCCAACCTATTCCCCTAGAGAACGATAACAACCCCCGAGTCTTGCTAATACTACACTACAACGGTTAGGTACACTGCCTAGGGAGTTGTAAAACTTCTTGTGAAGTCCACAATGACCCGCATCATTGTCTTTTTGCACTTGTGCACTCACGTATAAGTAATTGTATGAGTATTTCCATAGTACATTCTATA